>PYDT01002114.1:0-12986 GCA_004837865.1 Musa balbisiana | reverse complement strand
GGGAGGTATTGTCTATCGTTGGCCTCTATGGTAGAATTAGTCGGGGAGGCCTGAGAAGCGGTGGTTACACCACCTGTGGCGGATGTCAGCGGTCGAGCCGTTATCCCAGCCCGTGAACTTAGCGGATACATGATATCACCCAATCGGCAGTTCGCTTTATGCTTTATCATTCATGACGTGGATAAGAGCCTTCTATTTAGCGCACCTTAGGATGGAAGAGCCTTAACGTTAATGGCGGAGGTTCAAACGAGGAAGGCTTACGTGGATACCTAGGCACCCAGGACGAGGAAGGGCGCTTAGCAAGCGACGAAACTGCTTCGGGGAGTTGAAAATAAGCATAGGATCCGGAGATTCCAGGAATAGGTCAACCTTTCGACATGGCTGCTGAATCCATGGGGCAGGCAGAGCAACCTGGCGAACGGAAACATCTTAGTAGCCAGAGGAAAAGAACGCAAAAACGAATTCCGTAGTAGCGGCGAGCGAACTGGGAGCCGCCTACACCGTGAAACCGGGGTTGTGGGCGAGCAAGACAGGGTCGTGGCTAGGCGAAGCGGTGGAATGAATGCTGCACCCTAGAGGCGCAGTCCAGTAGCCGAAAGCCTCACTCGCTTCCGCTCTGACCCGAGTAGCATGGGGCACGTGGAATCCCGTGTGAATCAGCAAGGACCACCTTGCAGCTAAATACTCCTGGGTGGACCGCCGATAGGAGAAGTGTACCGTTATGCTGTTTGGTATTTTGGTTTGCCACTGCTTCACACCCAAAAGAAGCGAGCTACGGCTAGCGAAGCTTGGTATTGAAGTCTTCTTTCGTTTCTCGACGGTGAAGTAGACCAAGCCATGACTATTATCCTAGGTCGACAAGTTAGTTGATAGGATCCCCTTTTTTACGTCCCCATGCCCTCCCGTGTGGCGACATGGGACCGGTAAAAAGAAATAAGGAGGGGTTTTTTCCTCCGCGCTTTTGGCATAGCAGGCCTCCCACTGGGAGGCCCACACGACGGGCTATTCGCTCGTGTAGACGCGCCCTGATAATTGCGTCTTGTGCCTGGGCTGTGAGGGCTCTCAGCCACAGGATAGTTCAATGTGGGCTCATCCAACAGCGCCTGAACCCGGGATGTGGATCATCCAGGCACATTAGCTGGCGTACTCCTCCTGTTCGAATTAGTTTGAACCAAACTTCTCCTCAGGAGGATAGATGGGGCGTTCATGTGAGATCCAATGTAATCTAACTTCTTTCACTCGTGGGATACGGGCCGGTCCGGGGGGACCACCACGGCGGGTCCTCTCTTTTCTCGAGAATCCATATCATCCCTTTATCAGTGTATGGACAGCTATTCTCTCGTAGCACAGGTTTAGGTTCGGCCTCAATGGGAAAAATGGAGCCCTAACAACGGGAAATGGAGCACCTACAACGCATCTCCCAAGACCAGAACTTACGAGTCGCCCCTTTCATTCTGGGTACGGAGGGATCGTACCATTCGAGCCTTTTTTTCATGCTTTTCCCGGAGGTCTGGAGAAAGGCAGCAATCAATAGATTTCCCTACTCCTCCCTTCCCGAAATGAAGAACGTGAAATTCCTTTTTTTTCCTTTCCGCAGGGACCAGGGATTGGATCTAGCCATACGAAGAATGCTTGGTATCAATAACTCACTTCTTGGTCTTCGCCCCCCTTCCGTCACTACGAGGCCCCCGCTCAGTGCAATGGGATGTGGTTCTATTTATCACTCTTTGACTCGAAATGGAGCAGGTTTGAAAAAGGATCTTAGAGTGTCTAGGGTTGGGCCGGGAGGGTCTCCTTAACGGCCTTCTTTTTTTCTCCCATCGGAGTTTTTTTTTTTTTTTTTTTTTTTTTTTTTTTTTTTTTTGTTTTTTTTTTTTTTTTTTTTTTTTTTTATTTCACACAAGGACTTGAATCCACTGGTAAAAGAGTGAGAATGGGGGAACAGCAACCTTGAAGCGCATTACAACGGAGAGTTGTTATGCTGCGTTCGGGAAGTGATCGCTCCCCGAAAAAGAATCTATTGATTCTCTCTCAATGGTTTGGATCGTAGTGCTAGAATTACTTCACGGGCGAGGTCTCTGGGTTCAAGTCCGTAGGCCCAGCTGCGCCAGGGAAAAGAATAGAAGCATCTGACTCTTTCATGCCTACTCCATTGGCTCGGGGGGATATAGCTCAGTTTGTAGAGCTCCGCCTTGCAATTGGGTCTTGCGAATAAGGGTTGGATGTCTAAGGGTCCAGGCGGTAATATTGATAGTATCTTGTATCCTGAACCGGTGGCTCACTTTTTCTAGTAATGGGGAAGAGGACCAAAAACATGCCACTGATTAAGATCTCTCTGAGGGACAAAAGGATGGGGTCAAGAGTAGAGGAGGTAGGATGGGGCAGTTGGTCAGCGAGATCTAGTATGGATCGGCGATGGACGATAGTTGGAGTCGGCGGACTATACTAGGGGTCTAACTCTCTGGGATCCTGGGGGAAAGGATCAAGTTGGCCCTTGCGAATAGCTTGATGCACATATCTCCTGCAACCCTTGAGCGAAATGTGGCAAAAGGAAGGAATATATCCATGGCCGCACCCCAACGTCTCCACCCCGTAGGAACTTACGAGCTAACACCAAGGACGCCTTCCCCCGGCATCCAGGGGTCACGGGACCGACCAGACCCTGTTCAATAAGTGGGCACGCATTAGCGTCGCTCTCGGTTGGTGAGTAGGGTCGGGAAGGGCATTCACTCGTTCTTAAAACCAGAATTCTTAAGGAACAAAGAGTCGGGGGGGGGCGGAACAAAGGGGGGAGAGCTCTCCGTCCTGGTTCTCCTGTAGCTGGATTCTCCGGAACACAAAGAAATCCCTTTAGATATGGGATTTCCAAACTCAGCACTTTTGAGCTTTGAGAAGAGTTGCTCTTTGGGGACAGTCGATGAAAAGTTGTAAGCTGTGTTCGGGGGGGCGTTTATGTCTATACGTTGGCCTCTATGTGTAGAATAGTCGGGGCGGACTGAGGAGGCGGTGGTTACCCTGGGCGGAGGTTCAGCGGTTCAGAGTCCAGCTTACTCCAGCCAGCTGAACGTAGCTGAGCTAGATAGCACCATCGGCAGTGGCGATTTATGATTTGTATCACTTCATGGAAGTTGAAAGATCCTTCTATTTAGCAGCACCTTAGGATGGCCTAGCCTTAACGTTAATGGCGAGGTTCAAACGAGAAAGGCTTACGGGGGATACCTAGGCAACCCAGAGACGAGGAAGGGCGTAGCCACGCGGACGAACTTGCTTCGGGAACGGGGGGGCGTTGAAAATAAGCATAGATACCGGAGATTCCCGATAGGTCAACCTTTCGAACTGTGCTGGAATCATGGGCAGGCAAGAGAAACATGCGCGACTGAAACATTAGTAGCCAGAGGAACAGAAGCAAAAGCGATTCCAGTAGTAGCGGCCGAGCGAAATGGGAGAAGGCCTAAACCGTGAAACCGGGTTGTGGGAGAGCAATAAGGCGGTCGTGCTGCTCGGCGACGGGTAGGAAGAATGCGCACCCTAGATGGCGAAAGTCCAGTAGCCGAAATCATCACTAGCTTACGCTCTGACCCGAGTAGCATGGGCAAGTGGAATCCCGTGTGAATCAGCAAGGCCAACTTTGCAGGCTAAATAATCCTGGGTGGACGATAGCGAGTGTTACCGTGAGGGAAAGGTGAAAAGAACCCACATCGGGAGTGAAAGAGAACATGAAACCGGGAGCTCCAAGCAGTGGGAGGAGAATGTGATTTCTGACCGCGTGCCTTGAAGAATGAGCCGGCGACTCATAAGGCGGGTGGCTTGGTTAAGGGAACCCACCGGAGCAGTAAGCGAAAGCGAGTATGCATAGGGGCGATTGTCACTGCTTATGGACCCGGAACCGGTGATCTATACATGGACCAGGATGAAAGATGGGTGAAATAAGTGGAGGTCCGAACCGGACTGATGTTGAAGAATCAGCGGAGGAGTTGTGGTTAGGGGTTGAAATGCCACTCGAACCCAGAGCAGCTGGTTCTCCCCGAAATGCGTTGAGCGCAGCCAGTTGACTGGACATATAGGGGTAAAGCACTGTTTCGGTGCGGGCGCGAGAGCGGTACCAAATCGAGCCAACTCTGAATACAGATATGACCCAAAAATAGGGGATCAGGCGGCCAGTGAGCGATGGGGGATAAGCTATCGTCGAGAGGGAACAAGCCCCGGATCAACCAGCGAAGGCCCCAAATGACCGCTCAGGATAAAGGGAGTAGGGGGGCAGATGACCAGCCAGGAGGTTTGCCTAGAAGCAGCCCACCCTTGAAAGAGTGCGTAATAGCTCACTGATCCCGAGCTTCGATCTTCGCCGAAGTGAAAGGGGTAAGCGATCTGCGAAGCTGTGGATGTAAAAATGCATCGGTCGGGAAGATGCGTTCCGCCTTAGAGCGAAGCACCCGCGCAAAGCAGGTGGGACGAAGCGGAAGTGAGAATGTCGGCTTGAGTACGGGCAAACATGGTGAGAATCCAATGCCCCGAAAACCGCAAGGGTTCCTCCGGCAAGGTTCGTCCACGGAGGTGAGTAAGGGGCCTAAAAGATTCAGGCCGACAAGGCGTAGTCGATGGCAAAGGGGAATATCATGTACTACCCTTGTTGGTCCCGGGGACGGAGGAGGCGAGGTTAGCCGAAGGATGGTTATCGGTTCAAGGACGCAGGGACCTGCTTTTTGGGTAAGAAGGGGTAGAGGAAATGCCTCGAGCCAATGTCCGAGTACCAGCGCTACGGCGCGGAAAGTAACCCATGCCATACTCCCAGGAAAAGATCGAACGACCTTCAAACAAAAGGGTACCTGTACCCGAAAACCGACACAGGTGGGTAGGTAGAGAATACCTAGGGGCGCGAGACAACTCTCTCTAAGGAAACTCGGCAAAATAGCCCCGTAACTTCGGGAGAAGGGGTGCCTCCTCACAAAGGGGGTCGCAGTGACCCGGCCCGGGCGACTGTTTCCCAAAAAACAGGTACCGCAAAGTCGATAAGAACCATGTAGGGGCTGACGCATGCCCAGTGCCGGAAGAAGGTCAAGGGAACGTTGGTGAAATGATGACAGGGGAGCCGGCGAACGAAAGCCCGGTGAACGGCTGGGGCCGTAACTATAACGGTCCTAAGGTAGCGAAATTCATGTGGGTAAGTTCCGACCGCACGAAAAGGCGTAACGTCTGGGCACTGTACGGAGAGAGGCTCGGTGGAATAGACATGTCTGTGAAGATGCGGACTACCCGCAACAGGACAGAAAGACCCTATGAAGCTTTCACTGTTCCCTGGGATTGGCTTTGGGCCTTCCTGCGCACAGCTTAGGTGTTGGAAGGCGAAGAAGGCCTCTTAGGGGGGGCCGATCCATCAGTGAGGATACCACTCTGGAAGAGCTGCATTCTAACCTTGTGTCAGGACCCCTACGGGCCAGCGGGACAGTCTAGGTAGACAGTTCTATGGGGCTAGGCCTCTTCCCAAAAGGTAACGGAGGCGTGCAAAGGTTCTCGGGCCGGACGGAGATTGGGCCCTCGAGTGCAAAGCAGAAGGGAGCTTGACGGCAAGACCCACCCGTCTCGAGCAGGGACAAAGTCGGCCTTAGTATCCGACGGGCCGAGTGGAAGGGCCCGGTCAGCTCAACGGATTAATAAAGTTAATCTAGGGATAACAGGCGATCTTCCCCAAGAGTTCACATCGACGGGAAGGTTGGAACCTCGATGTCGGCTCTTCAGCAACCGGGGCTGTAGTATGTTCCAAAGGGTTGGGCGTTCGCCCAGTTAAAAGCGGTACGTGAGCTGGGTTCAGAACGTCGTGAGACCAGTTCGGTCCATATCCGGTGCGGGCGTTAGAGCATTGAGGACCTTTCCCTAGTACGAGAGGACTGGGAAGGACGCACCTCTGAGTGTACCGTTATCGTGCCCACGGTAAACGTGGGTGGTAGCCAAGTGGCGGGCGGAGCGGATAACTGCTGAAAGCATCTAAGTAGCAAGCCAACCCCAAGATGAGTGCTATCTTATTCCGACTTCCCAGAGCCCCCGGTTAGCACAGCGAGACAGCGACGGGTCTCTGTACCTGCGGGGGGATGGAGCGACAGAAGTATTGAGAATCCAAGATAAGGTCAAGGCGAGACGAGCCGTTTATCATTACGTTAGGTGTCAAGTGGAAGTGCAGTGATGTATGCAGCTTGAGGATCTAAAAAAAACAAGGGAACCCCGAGAGATTTGAACCTTGTTCCTACACGGACATATCAATTCGTCAGGAGGCACTCGCCATCTATTTTCTTGTTCAAACTGTGTGACAACAGGAAAAACCAAAGCTCTGCCTCCCTCTCTATCTATCCAAGGGATGACGGGCAGAGTCTTTGGTGTCCCTGCCAGTCACGAATTGGGGCCTCACAATCACTAGCAAATAGGCTTTGTCTCTCATGCCTTTCTTCGTTAATGGTTTGGTTGATTATTCTGGTGTCCTAGGGTAGAGGAACCACACCAATCCATCCGCCTTGGTGGTTAAAACTCTACGCGGTGACGATTACTGTAGGGGAGGTTCCTTGCGGAAAAATAGACTCGGACGCCAGATGATAAAAAAGTTAACACCCCTTATTTTAATTTTTCCATATTTGGAAATATGAACGAGATAAAAATAAAAAATGCAAAGGGCTTTATTCAAAACCCCAATTAGAACTCTCTTCTCTATCAATTCACACTCGGAAACGCACTGTTCTATTTCTTTAGAAGGGAGACACGCGCTTCACATCTTCTTAACCGAAAGAAAGCTGAGGAAGAGGAAGGTTCCTTTTTGAGGTTACTCCCGGGAAAGATCAAGTGGAGCCGGGGTGGGGCCTGTAGCTCAGAAGGATTAGGACGGGCTACGAACCACGGTGTCGGGGGTCGAATCCCTCACGCCCACAACCTTCTTTTGTCGAAATGGAAGGGCTTACTTTTTCTTGTAGTTATCGTGAAAGATTCGATCATACAGAATAGTAACCAAGACGGAATCAGAAATTTGGGTTTTTACTCCCGTAATCTTCCTCAGCCGGCTTGGGCGAATAGCAGGGCAAGGACAAGTATATAGTAGCATCGGCAAAAATGCGTTCCTCGTCAGTAATATGTTTGCTCGCGGTAATTTGTGGCTATCGGGAAAATCGATGACTGCATCTTTGATGCACTGCTAGTACATCATCTGAGAATTCTGAATTGGCTATTTACAAGGGTTATCCCGGACTACGCCGAGGATGACGGCGATTCGCAATATCGTAAACAGAATGTGATACGATGAATAGAATGAATCAGAAACAAAGAAGCGAATCGGGTTATTACTTACTCCAACGGTCAAAGCGAGCCCTTTAATCCATTCTTCATTCTTTAATTAGAAATGATATCCAAATCTCCCCACGTAGGGATTCGAAACCTACGACCAGTCAGTTAACAGCCGACCGCTCTACCACTGAGCTACTGAGGAACAACGGGAGATTCGACCCTCAAGAGTCAACCCCCGCGTCTCAAAACATGAACAATATGAGTTTCCGAAGCTTCCTGGAACTCACCGGAACTTCTTCGTAGTGGCTCCGCCATGCCTCATTTCAATAGCGGAACCTCAAAGTGGCGCTATTTCATATATCCATCTATATCCCAATCCATTATTTAATATCCCTTTGGGGTCCATTGCATAAGAGAATGTCATTTAAGTCTAGCGCTTACTATATATGGAAAGTAAGAAATCTTCATATAATAATCAAGAAATTGTAATAGAAAAGAAAAAGGGGGTTTGTGATGATTTTTAAATCTTTTCTACTGGGTTATGTATATACTGATGCATGAAGACTAATAATTCGTTCGTTTGGTCGGACTCTATTATGGATTCTGACCACATCTCCATGGGCCCTCTCCTCTTCCTGATCGAGCTCGGGTTTATGGAAAGAAGGAACCGAGAAGGAGGTACAGCACAACTGGTTGTAAACGGGACGCTCATGATGTTCATATCGATCTATTATGCGCCTATGCATCAGCATTGGGTAGAACTCCAACAATAACTGTCCTAGTTCCCACTATCTTTTGTTTCATTTTTCTGGAACAATCACAAAAACTTTTGTGATTATGGGTCTACTACAGAAAATTCAATGCGTATCTAAGCATTCAATGTGTATTTACTGAATAATCTCATTTTTTCAATCATTCAACCATTTCATTTACAAAGTTCAACGTTAGCCAGATTAGTAAACATTATATGTTTCGATGCAAACAAACAAGAGTATTTGTACAAGTAGTTTTATGGGTTGGTTAATTGGTTACATTGTCTGATGAAATGGGGGATTGGTATATTCTGGATTACGGCCAAAATCATTTATTCGATCTAAATCTAATAGGTACCTTCTAAATCTAATAGGTACCTTGTGGGTCAGAATTGAGAAAGTCTATGGCCTCGAAATTTTTAGTATTCTATTATTCTCACCTGGTCGCTATTTAGGCAGAATGCCGTCGCCTATTGTACTAAGAAACTGAAAGAAAACCTCAGAAAAGTCAGAGAAAAGTCAGAAAAGTAGAGAAAAGGACGAAGGAAAGGGGTGGAAGTGAGGAAGAAAGCGAGTAGAAAGTGAGCGAGAAAGGAGGTAGAAAGGTGAGAAGAAAGCGATGTAGAAACAAATTCCGAAAGGAAGGAGACTAAACAGGAACAAGAGGATCCACCGAAAAAGGACCCTTCCTTTATTCGGAAGAAAAAGAGAGGATACGGACAAAATAGATGAACGGAAGAGATCCGAGTGACTGGAAAGGAAAAAAAAAAAAAAAAAAACAAAGCATGAATTCCACTTCACTTTTAAGACCATGCGATAAAGATTAGCCCGTTTACGAAGATTCGTATCTGGATACTATCAGAGAATTGGGATTGGAAGACTGAAGAAGAGGGAAAAATGAAAAGACTTTTTCTGCTTGACTTTGAAAAACCTTTGTAACTGTTGATTGCGAGTATAAGCGGGGAAATCGTCCATTGCGATATATAAAAATAATCGATTTGAAAATAGTGTACAAAATGAAATGTCCACACTAATTTTTTTTTTATACGTGTTCAAGTGATGACAATCAAATAAATTCTTTTTAATATCCGCCTAGTTTATCAACTTTTCGGAAATGATAGAACGCAAAATGGGCTTTGTACATGACAGAAAAATTTTACCATGAAGCCCTATATGATTATGGGTTCTACCCAATGAGCAAAAAAAATAAACTTGAAGCAATGAATTGATTAAGTGCGATAAAAACTATAGAAGAAGAAGAAGAGAAGAAGAGGAAGGAAAGGTATCTCTTGCTCTAGATATACTTGAAAAAAGGACCAGATTATGCAACGATGAGAATGAGCAAGACTACTGCCAAAAAGCGTATGATCCTTTTTTGAAACGGACAGTATCGTGGAACAATATAAAAAAATTCTATTCACATACAATCATGAATGATTTTAATTACTTCCACAAAGATTTAATTACTCTACAAATGATTAATTACTTCTACCGAAAGAAGAAGATGTAGATTCCATAGAAACGTTTTGGATAATAAGATTCATGGGCTCTTTCTATTACTAAAAATTCTCGAGAATTTGAACATGAAAAGAATCAGCTTGATGAGAATCATAATTTAAGTAATTAGTAGTTCTTACACGTCAATCGATGATTTTCTTTATTTTTATTGAAGAAGAAGAAGAAGAAATTAATTCAGAAAGTAAAAGCAAATCCTTGAGATTTGTATTCGGACCTAATTACAAACCAATCCAAAGATCAAACAACAATGACAAAAAAATCCTTGAATAGAAGAAATCAGTAAAGCGGTTCCTCGACGTTCATACAAATGGACGAATGAATTAGAAGGACTGATCAGAAAATGGAGAAGAACAGAAGGAAGATATGAAATTAGTTCAAGAAAAGCAGAAACGGGTGGTGATCTATACTGATAACAATCCGGATCCCGGCTACGATAGTTATATGATCACGCAGAAGCCGAAGAGTGGCTTGATTACGTTTATTCGCAAAAACAATCATTTAATCGGGGTATAACAAGATCATGCGTGCTCAAAGACGTAAAACCAGTTATTTGGGAAAAATATTTCAAACAAATGTTCATTCCCGCTTTTTTGGAATACGAATAGACAAAGTCTTTTTTTTTTCTTTTTTTGATAGATTCTTTTTTTTTTCTTTTTGTAAGATATAGATATCGAATAATTGAATATAGGTTAGGAATTCCGTGGGGGGGAAACCAGAAATCCGAACTTCGACTTTGAGGAGGAAGAGGAAGAGACAAAAACTGGTGAAAAAAAAAAAGCGAGGAGAAAAAAAAAAAAGAGGAAGATGAACAGGATAACAATATCAGAAATTTGGGATAGCATTATATTTGCTCAAGCACTAAGAGGTTTGATGATGATAACCATCTTGTTTTAGAAAAAAACCTTGTATTGCCTTCATGATAATAGCTAAAAATATTGGAGTATGTTATTATTCCAATTCACGATTGGTTATGAGGATTTGAAGAATGGAATAGAGAAATAAACTGTTACATGCACCCTATAAATGGGCGTTCCATATCAGAAACAGAATTTCCCAAAGATGGTTAAAAGATGGTATTCAGATAAAGATTTATTTCCTTGCGTTTAAAACGTGCGAAGATCTAAAATACGATATATCATGGGAGATTCCACTGGAAAAAAAAAAGGAAAAAAAGAAAATTTTAGTTTTTTAACAGTTTGGGGAATGGAAACGGAACTCCCTTTTGGTTCTCCCCGAAACCAACCTTCTTTTTTGAAACCAGATATAGAACGCAAAAAAATAATTAGAAAAGTAAAAAGAACTCCTAAAAGTTTCAAAAGAAAAAACAAGATGGGTCATCAAAATAGTTCCTAGTTCTAAAACGAGTTCTAAAACGAGTTCTGAAAACGAAATATTCTAGTGCTAAAACGAAAGAGTTCTAGAACATTTATTCTAAAACGAAACAGTCTAGTTCTAAAAACGAATAATGAAGAAACTTGAAAAAGTGAACCAAATTTCTTTAATTGAATGAGGAAGGGAAAAGTACAGAACCAAATGAAAATGCAAAGATTCAAAAAATAATCAGATTATTCACGAACGACCATTCAAATTCGATCTATGAATTGGACAAATTATTTATCATGAAAAAAAAAAGGAAAGATCTGGTGATAGACAATCACAATAAGGAATCAACTAGACGGAATCACAAAAGACAAGAAGAAAATAGTTCCAGCTATCAGGATAAAGACCGGAATTACAAAACATATTGGCAGATACTTCAAAGAAAAAAATAACCGAATGTAATACGCAAAACACATTTTTTTATGAATTTTCATTGACAAAAATACATAGATCTCTGGCAAGTATGGTTCCATTTAAGGTTATGCACAACCTTTTAAAAAATACAATTATCAATGAATCCATTACAACGATGAAAGAAATCAAGACGGAATTGATGAAAAGATAGATACAAGAACTTTATTCGACTATAAAAAAGTACTTTTCTAATCCAATATTAGAATGATTTAAAACACTTATCAGACTTATTTCCTTTGTCCAAGCATATGTATTTTACAAATTGTCACCACACCCAATATTTAACAACCTCACTGAGATCTGTACTCAATTATCACGATCAACGGGACTATCCTTTTATTAAAGACAAGTAAAGTATTATTGTATGACACGAGAAGGAATATTTGATTTCCAAATCAAGGCATAGAAAGTAATAGTCTGAATGAATAAATGGAAAAACTGGTAAAGGGTCATTATCAATATAATTTTTCTCGGAGAAATGGTTCGCGATTAGTACCGAAAAAAATGGCGAAATAGAGTCACCGATCAACGTTGTCTATTCAAAATAAAGAACAAGAAATTGTATTCATATAAAAAAGGCACAAAAAAGGACCGATTAAATTCATTACATGAATGAAAATTTTATGCAGTGGATTTATCGACGAGCGAAAAGAAAAATTAAAAAAACACTACAGATATGATCGTTTATAACATGAATATATAATTATGGGGATAGTAAGGACTCATACCACTGAAACCCGAATCGTTTATGTATTATAAATATGGATATTGATGCGTCGACCTAAAAAAAAGGATATGTTATTGAACCATAAAAAAATATGGATAGAAAATATTTGGATGATAGAATTCTTATTTTGCCGTAGAAACAATAGTGATATGAGAACAATAGTGATATTGAGAACAATAGTGATATTGAGAACAAAGTGATTTGGAGGACTGGGGACCGTATGTATTCGGTACCGAAATTTATAAAAATACTAAAGACCTAAGATCATCAAAAAAAAATTTTTGATTGGAGGGAAGGAATCGAATTATATACCATATCAAATCTAGAACCTTGGTTCTCCCAGAATTTGTGTTACCTTTTGATGCATATAAGATTAAACCGTGGATGCATTTACAATCAATTATCTTTCGAATATGTTAGTATGAAAATGATTATTAGTCAAAATCAAAATGAAAATGATATAGTCAAAATCAAAATGAAAAAATATTAGTCAACAATCAATTAATCAAAAAAAATTAGTCCCAAATCCAAAATCAAAAAAATATAGTCAAAATCAAAATCACAAAATATAGTCAAAATCAAAAAATATAGTCAAAATAAAATCAAAAAAATATTAGTCAACAATCAAAAAAATATTATTTCAGTTCAAAATCAAAATCAAAAAAATATTAGTCAAAATCAAAAAAATATTAGTCAAAATCAAAATCAAAAAATATAATGTCAAAATTCAAAAAAATATTAGTCAAAATCAAAATGAAAAAATATTAGTCAAAGCAAAATGAAAAAATATTAGTCAAAATCAAAACATCAAAGATTCCGTGTTTAAAATAGAATTTCAAAAATGCCAACCAAGAAAAAAGAGGGTCAATCAAATCTTGTATCAGATCACACAAAAACAAAAACAAAAAGAAGATCCTGCAGAGGATGCACGAGAT
>PYDT01001809.1:0-12986 GCA_004837865.1 Musa balbisiana | reverse complement strand
AGATTGAAACTCTGTAATTTTACCAACCGTTTGTAAATTGAACTGCAGTGAACATCTATAATGTAGAATGCCTGCATACATGTTTCACGCAGAATTATATTCACTATAAACATGCTTGAACACGGAGAAAACTGATCGTATCTTACTAAGTCATAGGAGGAAACCAACAAATACAAACACATACCATTTTGCACCACGTCCAATTTCTGCCCTATCTCAAGCTTTTATTGTTTTGGGATCCGGATCTATATTCCTTCACGGAACCTATTGGCGGCTATGCGCCAGAAAAATCAGAATATGGCTCTTATGGGGGTTTAAGAGAGATGTTCCAATTACAAGAACTACTTTTTATTAGTACACTTCTATTTGCGGTATTCCACCTCTTGCTTGTTTTTGGTCCAAAGATGAAATTCTTAATGATATTGGTTGTATTCCCCATTTTCGCAATAATACTTGTTTCCACAGCAGATTGACTGCCTTTTATATGTTTCGTGTGATATTTACTTACCTGTGATGTAACATTTGGGAGCGGGGGGGCGGGGTTTCCTTTTTCAAGATTCCAGTAGCACAAAAAATATTTCGTCCTATTCAATATCTCTATGGGGAAGGAGGTAACCCCAAGCAGCAAAGAACTTTACGCTTTATCAACAATGTATAAGGTCTTCTTTATTTTTCAAATGATATTCTAATTTGATATAATCTAAAAAAATGCTACGATACTTTAATACTTTTCTTTTCGAAAAAATTACACTTACATTTACCCTAGGAGTGGACAATACTATCTATTCTCTGCTTATATGGTTTATTTTTACTTTGTTTTGTTGGATCAATAGAATTCATTTTGATCAAGGAGTACTGATTTGATATATTATCCAATGGTTAACTCCACTCACCAACCTTTTCCTCCAAATTCGAGTAATTCTGTGGACTGGTATGACTTTTTTACAAAGCAAATTTTTTCAGTAAGTATAGCTATTTTGTTTTGCCGCCTATTCATAGCATATATCGTAATGGTCGCTTATTCATTTTACGGATTTTGAACTTTATCCATTCATTTGTAACAAGGTGGTCCTAAAAGATTATCTTGGACAAATCAAAATGGATACAATTGGTCATATATCGTGGTTACATATACATTTTTTTATACTAGGGTTTTTTTACCATGGTATAAATGGGATTAACCGAACATAACTCAGTTTTTTGATAGATATATAATGAATGGAATTACAAATGGGTGGCATTGCAATTTTTTTTTTTATAGGGGAAGGAGCAAATCTATGGAGGTGGACGAATCTCTTCTTATCTATTCTGTTATTTATTTTATGCATCAATATCGTTATTATTTTTGTATCTTTTTTTATAATTTTTTTTTTGTTTTTATTGTAGAAAAGATCTCTTTTTTTTAACCTTAATTATCTCTATTACTATCCTTAGTGACTTGGTGTCCTAAACCGTTCCAATGATTTTATGGATCTACGGAATTGGTATAAACAAGACAGTAATGAAAAATCCATACGTGATCTTTTACACCCGCTTCAAAGATAGATGACTAATGAAAGAATCTTAATCTTGGGTAAAAACAGTTACACGCTTAGTTTTTCCAATTTATTCTGTACATATTGAAAATGAGCTTTTATCTTCTTACTGCAAACTTCTAAGGGTTTTGTTTCACTCATATAACTATCTGGTTAACCATTGACCCGAATTATGAATAAAAAATAAAATACTATTCAAGACATTACAGTTCAAACTTCGTTCTTTACTCAGGAAGAAGTATAAAGTTCATGTTCACGAAGATCACACGTAGAGTATTGATAACACACATAGGTTAATGGTATTTCATAACTAATAGATTGAGCAGCAGCTCGTAGACCACCTGCAAAGGAATTATTTATATCGATCCGTATCCTGGACATAAGAAGACAATAGGAGCAATACTTGAAATGGCGACCAAAAAAACACCTATACTGAGATCGGTAAAATGAGGGCGAACCCAAAAGGAATTAATAAATCATAGTAGATTGAATATGACCCACTTAGACGGTCCCAATACTAAACAAACGGAACATCGCTCTGAATGGGAGAAGGTCTTCTTTAAAAAAGTAGTTAGTTCCTCTGCTAGAGCTTGAAGAATTCCCAAGGGGCCGGCATATTCAGGCCCATACGTTGGTATCGCTGCAGATATTTCTCTTTCTAACCACCACAATTACTGTACCCCTATTGTAATTCCAAGCTAAGGGCAAAATGGGTACAAAGATCCATATGAGTCCATTTATACTTCTTTTAAGGATTCCGTATATAGGAAAAAGAATTGATGTTTGTACTTCTGTCGTATCAAGTTATCATGGCAACGATCAACCTCTCCCATAATGAGATCTGATACTACATAGTATCGTTATGATATCAGCCATTTGCATTCTTTTAACTAGCTGAGGAAGAATTGCAAATGTATGAAGCGGGTGGACGAATTTTCCATCTCCAAAGGGAAAACACTATTATCTCCTACAAAAAATGTCCTAATGCCCCTTTTGGGGCTCTACTCTAACGTAAATTATTGTTTAGACAATTCAAAATTGGGTGAAGGTTTTACTAATACAATCGATATTCACAATCATTCAATTCGGACTTTTGCTCTATCCAAAGCGTCGGACTTTAAATTCTCGAGGGTCCTCCAGAATCTCCTTATAAGAGCCTGTGAATTATTTATAGATTCCCATCATTTCACCGATTCGTACTAAATAACGAGATAACGGAATCTACTTATTTTTGACATTGGACTTCCCAATCGAATCATTGTAACATCATAATTATCAATTGTTACTGAAGAGCCCATTGGTTCCAGAAGCTCGTAACATCGGTCCGGATAAACCCCAATTATGCTTCCTTACAACAATAATGCCAATCCTTCGATCGCTCCAAAAAAATGGGATTTCGCGTAATGAGTTTTTGATATTCAACAATTCCTGTTAAAAAATAATCGCAAAAATCCAAACATTTTATCTATCCCGCATAAGGTAGAGCGCAGCACGCCTCCGATGCGGAATAATTAATGCATCATATCGCATACTTGGCGGCTTCGAATAAATCATATATCAATTCCTCTCTCTCTGAAAATCTAGAAACAGGTAGTTCTGCGCGCCGATATCCCCGCATAAAAGGCCCAAGCCATAACAAATGAGAAGCTATACGCTCAGCTCCAGCATATTAACTCTCTGATATATCTAGCCCGTTTTAGGTACTTGAACATTTTCCAGTTGTTTCTGGTGCATTTACTCGGTTATTGCCTTCTGTGAACATGTAAGCTAGCTATAATGGCTCAGCGCGGGGTGGTTACATAAGCATATATTGTTATAATTGTTCGGTTTTCCGCTATTTTGTTCCATCCCCTGTTAATAGCCCATATGGGGTTCACAGTCAATACATCTTCAATCCACGATAGTAACGATCATTCGAAGTAACACCATGCTTGATGGGTGTTGAGGACCCATATTAACTATCATGAAATCTTTTTTTGTACCGTACAGTCATATCTTTTCTTCCTTAATTCATTAATTTTCATGAATGCCTCACAAAAGGTAGGAGGTTCATCAAAATAAAAATCTAATACTACTATACTAATTTCAACGATTTAATTAACGATTTTTTTTGGCTCCCGATATCACTGGTCAATTACTTCTTATACTCTGCCCGAAGGGGGGGGGTGGCGCGTCTGATTGGGTTCTGTAGCCACGGATAACCAGCAGACGTTGCGGTTTTCGCAGATTTTTAGGGGGTTTAGCCCCTTTGTATAAAAATCTCTTTGTGTGGGGTGCAATGTCCACAAATGGAATTAAGGCTTCGTATCTTTATTTGGTGAAACTTATACTTGAATCAACAGAACCCCTGTTTTCTTCTTTTTCTTCTTTGGAAGAAGTGATGAATGAATTTTTGACCATACAACTTTTTTATCTTTTCTTTTTCTTCTTTTCATGCCATGGATTTTTCCGATCATTAAAAATAAAATAATAATATTATCTTATGTCAAGTTTTTTGAATCTATTACACGCAAAAATTTAGATTATCCGTTTCTATCTAAATCAAATTTTCCATTTGATTTAGATAGAAAAGAAAAGATAATTATTTAGAAAAGGGAATCTATTTCTGCATTACGAAAGTAGAATGTTTCTTTGCACCTAAAAGATTCTGTAGATTTTTTCTAGATGCCATTGCATTGATACACAGTAATCGTATCATGTACCCAACGTAACACACATATGCGTACATCTTTCGGTTTTTCTTTACTGAAACGGCATGTGATAGTAGAAATATACATTAAATAATTCTTGACTCGTGGATCCATACTATCCTTTACATATAAACGACTACCATTATTGGTTCAACCAATAGCGATTCATCCAAGCTAAATCTTCTAATCGGTAATTGGCCAAAGAAACACTTTGCATTTAATTAATTTATTTAAATCCGTATTAAGCCGTTTGTCCTCATTCAAAATTGGTCAGAGTTTCTTATGTTGTTTTCGTTGCAAATACTGGATTTTCTATTCACAATCTCCCGATTAATGAGAGTTGAAACAAATAAATTCCTCAATTCTCTACGACCGTCTAGATCTCGCAATATTTTTCGTGAACACCTAAATTATAATGATCTTGAACCCCATTCACAAATATATGCCATGTCTGTCCCGTGGATTTTTTAAATTCTTTCCTTATCAACATATCTTTTCTTAGGTATTTTCTATAATTTGGTGTTTCCCTTAGACCAATGAAATACTTATGGTTTGATATTACTGAAGTTTCCATCCCTCTAAAGATAGACGAATTGGTTTTCGATAATTAATATTCCCCTTTTTATTAATTCGTAAGAGCTTTATCTTTCTGAATCACATTTACATCCAGATGTATCTCTCCTCTTTGAATCAGGGATATAGTAATTTTTCCTTGGATTTATCAATCTAATTATGAGCAATATATCCTACCATTAATTAAAAATTTTTGATTCAGGGGTCATTCCATCTTAATTGAAAATAAAAAATTTTTTCAGGAACAAAATCGGTTCTCCTTCCTTATTTTTTTCTTGGATTTTTTTTTTTTTTAAACCTTTTTTAATGTTTTGATCTCGGCAACTCTTCAGGATAGTCCTTTTTGTTTGTTTTGTGATTCTGATACAAGATTGATTGACCCTCTTTTTCTTGTTTGGAATTTTGAAATTCTATTTTAAAACGGAATCTTGATGTTTTGATTGACTAATATTTTTTCATTTGATTTGACGTAATATTTTTTCCTTTTGATTGTTGAACTAATATGTTTTGATTTTTGACTAATATTTTTTTGATTTTGACTTTTGACTATATTTGTTTGATTTTGACTACTATTTTTTTGATTTTGATTTGACTATATTTTTTTGATTTGACTAATATTGTTTTTGATTTTGATTTGACTAATATTTTTTTGATTTTACTATATTTTTTTGCTTTTGAGTTTTGGACTAATCTTTTTTTGATTTTTGATTTTTGACTAAATTTGGTGTGATTTTGATTTTGACTAATATTTTTTTCATTTGATTTTGACTAATATCATTTTTCATTTTGATTTTGACTAATATCATTTTCAATAATAAATAGTATAAAGAAGTAATTGGATTGGTATGATCCCTGTTTTAATCTTAGATCATCAAAGTAACACAATTCTGGGAAGAACAAGGTGGTTTCTATATTATGATAGGTAGAATAAAATTGCGATTTCATTCCCTCCATCAAAAAATTTTTGTTTGAATGAGTCTTAGTCTTAGTATTTTTTAAATTTCGGTACCGATAATACATATCGGTCCCGTCCTCATATCACTATTGTGTCTCAATCACTATTGTTCTCATATCACTATTGTTCTCAATATCCCTATTGTTTCTAAGGCAAAAATAGAATGCTATAATCCCAAATTTCTATCCAGATTTTTTATGGGTATCAATAAAATATCCTTTTTTTAGGTAACCCTCAATAGTCATCTTTAGCAATACATAAAACGATTCGGTTTCAGTGCGTATGAGTCCTTACTATCCCCATAATTTATATTCATGTATAAAAGCTCAGATCTTAGTGTTTTTTTAATTTTTTCTTTTCGACTCTGTCGATAAATCCACTGCATAAAAGTCAGTCATGTAATGATTAAGCGTCTTTTTCTTTTTTATATGAATACAATTTCTTGATTCTTTATTTGAATGTAAACGTTGATTGACTCTTATTTCGCCATTTTTTCGTACTAATCGAGACCTTGCTCCGAGAAAATATTATTGATAATGCCCTTTAACCAGTTGTTTCCATTTATTCATTCCAGACTTATTATTTTTCTTATGCCCTTGATTTGGCATCAATATCCTCGTGTCATACAATAATCGTTATCTTGTCTTTATAAAAGGATCGGTCCCGTGATCGTGATAGTGAAGTACATATCTCAGGTGATGTTGTTAAAGCATTGGGTTTGTGACAATTTGTAAAAATACATTGCGTGGGACATAAGTAGTCGGGATAAGTGTTTAAATTCATTTCTAATATTATGATAGAAAGGACTGTTTTTTATAGTCGAAATAAAGTTCATTGTCTCTTGATCTGTTAATCAATTCCTTCTTGATTTCTTTCATCGTTGTAAATGGATTCATTTATAATTGTTTTTTTAAAAGGTTGTGCTTAACCTTAGAAATGGTAAACCATACATTGGCAAGATATCTATGTATATTTTTTTCAATGAAAGATTTCATAAATAAGGTGATTTGTTGCCCCGTATTAATCGGGTATTTTTTTCTTTTTAGTATCTGCCCAATATGTTTTTTTGTAATTCCGGTCTTTTATCATGCTAGGCTGGAACTATTTTCTTCTGTCTTTGTGATCCTTCTATTTGATTCCTTATGGTGATTGTCCTTATCAGCAATATCTTTCATTTTTTTTTTCTATTATTAATAATTTGGTCCAATTCACTAGATCGAATTGATGTTCGATTCGTGAATAATCTGATTATTTTTTTTTAATCTTTTGCATTTTCCTTTGGTTCATGTTCCTTTTTCCCTTCCGCAATTCACATAAATAATTTGTCACTGTTTTCAAGTTTCGCTTCATGTTTTCGTTTTAGAACTGAACGGTTCGTTTAGAACTAGAGAACTTTCGTTTTAGAACTAGAAGGCTATCGTTTTATAACTCGTTTTTAGAACTCGTTTTAGAACTAGAACTCGTTTGATGACCCAATCTTGTTTTTTTTCTTTTTGAAACTGTTAGAGCGTTCTTTTTTTACTTTTTCTATTATTTTTTTTGAGTTCTTATATATGGGGTCAAAAAAAGAAGGTTGGTTTCGGGGAAACCAGAAGGAGTTCCCGTTCCAGCCCCAACTGGTAGAAAAACTAAAGTTTCTTTTTTTCCTTTTTTTTTCATTGTATCTCCATGATGAGATCGTATTTTTAGATCGTCGCCAAGGTTTTTAAACGGAAAGGGAAATAAAAGCTTTATCTGAATACCATCTGTTAACGCAATCGTTGGTACATTCTTTTTTTCTGCTAAATGGAACACCATTATCCGGTGCATTTAACATGTATTTCTCTATTCCATTCCTTCAAATCCTCATACCACGCGGGAATTTTGATAGATAACAATACGTCCAATATTTTTAGCTATTATCATGAGGCAATCCCTGTTTGTTCTAAAAAAATATTGGGTTATTTTCAGCATCAAAACCTCTTATTGCTTAGCAATATACTGCTATCCCAAATTTCTGATATTGGTATCCTTTCATCTCCGCTTTTTGGTTTTTTCTCCTCGTCTTTTTTTTTCTCCCATTGTTTGTCTCTTCTCTTCCGCCTCAAAGTCGGAAGTTTCTTATTCTGGTTTCCCCCCACGGGAATTCCTAAAAAGAGTTAATTATCGCTATCATATCTCTCAAAAAAAGAAACAAAAAGAATCTCTCAAAAAAAGAAAAAAAAAGACTTTGTCTATTCGATCCAAAAACGCGGGAATGAACATTTGTTTGAAAATATGTCCCAAATCCTGTTTTACTCTTTGGCAGCATGGATCCTTGGATTATACCCCGATGAAAATCTGTGTTGCTAAATAACGTATCAAAGGCCACCTCTTCTGCTTGCTGCGTGATCAATATTCAGTATCGGTATCCGGATCCGATTGTTATCATATATATCACCACCCCGTTTCGCTTGATTCGTGAACTAATTTCAGAATCGCCGTCTGTTCGTCTCCATTGTCTTGATCCAGTCCTTCGAGTCTCGTTCAAGTTGGATGACCGTCGAGGAACCTTTTTACTGATTTTCGTCTATTCCATGGATTTTTTTGCAGTTGTTGTTGATCATTGGATGTGTAATGATGTCGAATACCAGTCTTCAAGGAGTTTGCTTTACTTTCTGAATTAATCTTTCCCCCTTTTCCCTTCTTCGTTCGTCTTCCAATAAAATAAATGATATTTCATCGATTGACTTTAGAAATACAATAATTAAATGATGATTTTCTCATCAGCGATTCTTTCATGTTCAAATTCTCGAGAATTTTTAGAAATAGGAAAGACATGACGCTTATTTATCCAAAACGTTCTATGAATCTACATCTTCTCTTCTGTAGAAGTCATAATCATTGTTATAAGTCCTTAAATCATTTTGTGTAAGTTCAAATTAAATCATCCATGATTGAGGTGAATAGAATTTTTTATTGTTCCACGATACGTCCGTCAAAAAATGATCATACGCTTTTGCAATATTCTTGCTCATTCTCATTCGTTTCATACTCTGTCTTTTGTTCAAGTAGATCTAGAGCACGAGATATCCCTTTCTTTCTGTCTTCTTCGTTCCTTCTTCTTCTTCTATAAGTTTTTATTCGACTTTCACTTCATTGCTCAGTTGTATTTTTTTTTGCTCAATTGTTAAAACCCAATAATCATAACATATAAGGTCCTTCATGGGAAAGTTTCTGTCCTGTAAAAGACTTTTGCGTTCTGAATCATTTCCGAAAAAGTTTGATAAACAGGCGGATAGTACAAGATATTAATGTTGTTTTCCATCACTTGAACACGTATACAAAAAATCTTGTACCATTTCATTTTGTACACTTGTTCAAACCGATTATTTTTTATATAACGCAATGTACGAGTCCACGCTTCTAGCGACAAGAAAAGTTACAATAGGTTTTTTCAAAGTCAAAGCAAAAAGTCTTTTCATTTTCCTCTTCTTCAAGTCTGTCCCAATTCCAATTACCGTGATAGGTATCAAGAAACATCTTCGTAACTGGGCTATCTTTATCGCATGTTTCTTTAAAGTGAAAGTGGAAATCTGCTTTGTGTTTTTTTTTCCTTTCCATTCACTCGGATCTCTTCCGGGTCATCTAGTTTGTCCGGAATCCTCCTTTTCTTCCGAATAAGGGAAGGTCTTTTTCGGTGATCCCTCTTGTTCCTGTTTAGAGTCCCTTCCTTTCGGAAGTTGTTTCGCTTCTACATCGCTTCTTCCTCACTTTCTACTCGCTTTCTTCCCTCACTTCTACATCGCTTTCTGCTACTTTCGCCCCTTTCCCTTCCTTGTCTGACTGTTCCTGCTTTTCTGACTTTTCTGAGGTTTCTTTCAGTTTCTAAGTGGACATAGGCGACGGCATTCTGCCTAAATATAGACACAGTTGATAAATAATAAATATCTCACAAATTCGAAGCCATAGATTTCTCAATTCTGACCAAGGTACCTCTTGAGATTTAGCAAGGAACTATTGATTAGACTCGCCTAGAAATGATTTTGCCGTATCCAGATAATAACCATCCAACCCATGTCCATTAAGCAAATGTAACCAATTAAACACCACTAAAACCTACTTGTTAACAAATAACATCTGTTGTTGCATCGAAACAGTAATGTTGACTAATCTGCTCACGGTTGAACTTGGTAAGAAAGGTTTTGAATATTGAAAAATGATATTATCAGAATACACATAATTGCTGAATTACGCATTGACTTTCTGATAGTCGACCCCTAATCCAAAAGTTTCTGTGTGATTGTTCCAGAAGAAATGAAACAAAGATATGGTAGAACTAGACATCTGTAATGAGGTCTCCAATGCTAGATCAGAGCCGCATAGATATCGATATGAACATCATGAGCTTCCCTAATAAAACCAGTTGTTGCTGTACCTCCGTCTCGGTTCCTCTCCATAACCGAGCTCGAAGAAGAATAGATAAGAGGCCCGATGGATAATGTGGCCTCAGAAATTCCTAATAGATTCCGACCAAACACCGAATTTATTACCTTCATGCATAGTATAATAAATTACCCAGTAGAACGATTAAAAATCATCACAAACCCCCTTTTTTTCTTTTCTATACAATTCTTGATTATTTATATGATTTCTTAACTTTCCATATATAGAAACGGATAGACTATAATGACATCTCTTATGTCAATGACAACCAAGGAGGGATCTTAAATTAATGAATTGGTATATAGATGGAATATAATTGAAATAGGAGCCACTTGAGGTTCCTATGAAATGAGGCCTTGACGACCTCACGAAGAATTTTCCGGAGTTCCGAAGGAAGCTTCGGACTCATATTGGTGTCATGGGTTTGAGACGGGGTTGAACTCTATGTGTCGAATCTCCCGTTGTTCCTCATTAGCTCAGTGGTAGAGCGGTCGGCTTGTTAAACTTACTGGTCGTAGTTTCGAATCTACTGGGAGATTTATTCATTTCTTAATTAAAGAATGAAGATGGCATTAAAGGCTCGCTTTGGACCGTTATGAGTAGGTAACCCGTTCGCTTTCCTTTTGTTCTATTGCATTTCTATCTCATCGTATCACAATTCTGTTCTACGATGTTTAGAATCGCCGTCAATCCCTCGGCGTAGATCCGGTAAACCCTTGTAAATAGCCATTCAGAAATTCCAGATGAGTCTAGCAGTGCATCAAAGATTCCGGCATCGTATTGTTCCCTAGGCCAAATTAACCGCGAGCAAACATCTTAATACGAGTACGCATTTTGCTATCGACTATACTTGTCCGGGCTCGGCGATTCTGCCCAAGCCTGGCTGAGGAAGAAGTTTGCGGTGAGTAAAACACAAATATGCTGAATTCCGGTCTTGGTTACGAGATGTAAATCGAATCTGTTCACGATAAATAAAAGAAAAAGTAGGCCATTCCATTCGACAAAAGGTGTAAGGTGTGGGGCGGGAAGGGATCGCACCCCCGACACCGTGGTTCGTGCCCGTGCTCTAATCCTCTGAGCTACAGGCCCCACCCCGTCTCCCCTGGTCTGTTCCCGGAGTACCCTCAAAAATGAACCTTTCCTTCTCTCAGCATTCTTTCGTGTTAAGAAGATGTTAACGCGCGTTTCTCTCTATCTTAAGAATAGAACATTGGTTCCCGAGGTGTGAAGTGATAGAGAAGAGATGTCTAATTGGGGTTTGAATAAGGACGACCTTGGCATTTTTTATTTTTATCTCTTTCATATTTCCAATAAGGAAAGAGTAAAATAAGGGTTGTAAGATCTTTTTATCATTCTGGCGTGCGACTATTTGTCCGCAGGACTCCCCTACAGTATCGGCACCCGCAGTAGAGTTTAACCACCAAGTCTGGAATGGATTGGTGTGGTTCCTCTACGCCTAGGACCAACCAGAATATCGAACCAAACCATGAACTAGAAAGCATTAAGAAAAGCATATTGGCTAAGTGATTGTGATCCCCAATTCTTGACTGGAAGGCACCAAGACCTCTGCCCTTCAATCCCTGGATAGATAGCTAGGAGGGCAGAGCTTTTTGGTTTTCCTGTTTGTCCAACATTTGAACAATTGAAAATCTAGGCGAGTGCCTTTCTAATGATCAGGTCGTGTAGGAGACAATGTTCAAATCTCTCGTTCTGTTAGGATGCCTCAGCTTCATACATCACTGCACTTCCTTGACCCTATCGTAATGATAACGCTCGTCTCGCCCGTGACCTTATCTTGGATTCTCAATAACTTCTGTCGCTCCATCCCCGCAGGGACAGGAAGAAACCCTCGCTGTCTCGGCTGTGCTAACCGGGTGGCTCTGGGGATCGGAAGAATAAGTCACTCATCTTGGGTGGGCCTTCTACTTAGATGCTTTCAGCAGTTTATCCTCCGCCCTTGTGGCTACCCAGCGTTTTACCGTGGGACGATAACTGGTACACCATAGGGGGCTGTCCTTCCCAGTCCTCGTCTACAGGTAAGTGGTCCTCTCAAATGGCTCTACTGCCCGCACCGATATGGACCGACTGTCGCACGACGTTTTGAACCCAGCTCACTTACCGCTTTAAGGCGATACAGCCCACCCTTGTACATACTACACCCCAGGTGCGAAGAGCCGACATCGATTGCCACACCTCCCGTCCGATTGTGACTCTTGGTGAGTATACAGCCTGTTATCCCCTAGGAGTACTTTTTATCCGTTGAGCGACCGCCCTTCCACCTCGGCACCGTCGGATCACTAAGGCCGCCTTTCGGTCCCTCTCACTGGTGGGTCTTTCGTCAACTCCCTTCTGCCGTTGCCTCGAGGGCCAAATCTCCGTCCATACCGAGGAAACCTTGCACGCCTCCGTACCTTTTGGGAGGCCTACGCCCCATAGACTGTCTACCTTAT
Source organism: Musa balbisiana (assembly GCA_004837865.1). Lineage (NCBI taxonomy): Eukaryota > Viridiplantae > Streptophyta > Magnoliopsida > Zingiberales > Musaceae > Musa > Musa balbisiana. The sequence continues at coordinate 379 of PYDT01001809.1, read as the reverse complement.
AAACTGTCCCTTGGCCCGTATTCCTGACACAAGGTTGATTCTAGCTCTTCCAGAGTGGTACTCACTGATGCTCGGGCCACCCCGGAAGGAGGCCTTCTTCGCCTTCCACCTAACTGCTCAGGAAAGCCCAAAGCCAATCCAGGGAACAGTAAAGCTTCATATTTCTTTCTGTCCAGGTGGCTGGTATTCGATCTTCACAGACATGTCTATTTCACACCGAGCCTCTCTTCCGAACAGTGGCCCAGATTCGTGACGCCTTTTCGTGCGGGTCGGAACTTACCGAAAGGAATTTCGCTACACCCTTAGGACCGTTATAGTTACGGCCCCGCCGTTCCCCGGCTATCGGTCAGCCGCTCCCTGTCATCATTCACCAACTTCC
>PYDT01000302.1:0-12986 GCA_004837865.1 Musa balbisiana | reverse complement strand
TCATACATGATACTATTTATTTTGATCATGATACCAAACATTCAATCATTTAGAAGCATTCTGACACAAAAACTTAAATCAACATTCTCAATACATCTTTAAGCAACACTCATATTTTTAAATCTGATTACATCTATGCAATACATTCACCTCATAATTAGAAGCACAATTATTGCATGCTCATTGTAATCAAAATGTTTTCATATTAATCAATGATGGGATCAACTTGTCAATTTATCCTACATGCATGATCAAACGTTTCATTTGTATGCATCAAAATAATATCAGATATTTCAAGGCATATATCAAATCATCATTTCTAATTGCATCAATATTCCAGTCATTATTTTCAGGTTTTACAACTCATGAGATCAATAAATTTGCATTATAGACACTCTCATTTTTATCATTTCATATTATTTCAATCACACTATACTCATCATGCACACAATATACAATCATCTAACATTATTCAATATTACTTTCAAAATATTCTCACTATTTTCATGTATGATAACAAGTATTCATGATACCGAACATTAAATCACATTTTAAGTATTAATCTCTTCACATGAATTGGTTGGTACCACACATTATCTTTACAGCTTCATGATACGCATGCTTTGGAAAGAGGCTTGTACAGTTTGAAGGGGTTTTTATGATAAAAAAAGAAGAATCTACTTCACGATATGCCCTTAGGCACGGCCATACATACATAGAATCACACTTGGAAAGGGGTGGGACAATGAGCTAGAGCAGCAGTGCTGTAGCGAAACTGATTGCAAAAGAGGGTAAATCGGCCACATTAAGATTACCATTGGGGAGGTCCGGTTGATATCCAAAAACTGCGTAGCAAACAGTCGGAAAGGGGTAATGTGGGGTGAACCAAAAAAAGTTTGGGTAGAGCGGATCAGTGTTGGTAGTTAAGCGTCCTGTGTAAGAGGAGTAGGTATGAACAATGTAGACCATCCCCGATGGGGGCGGTGAGGGGAGAAGCCCCAATCGGAGAAAAAAAACCAAACCCCTGGGGTTTATCAGCGCCTTGGAAGAAGAAGTAGGAAAGGAAAAGGAAAAAAATCTAGTGATAGTTTTTCTTCTCGCGTAAATAGGAATATTGAAAATAGAAATTTTGCGTTTGAAAAAATGTGATGGGGCGAACGCCGGGAAGGAAACCCGCGCATGGTGATTCCACAACCACTGCCTGTCCACTTGGGCTACATCCGCCCCCATGTTTCTAGCTTAAAGGAGTTTATTCTTTTTCCATTCACATTATTGTTTTAGTCTTAACCTCCATACTTAACTTAGAGCGAGATATTGGACATAGAATGCCAATCTTTACCATAAAAAATGTAAAAACAAAAGGATAATACACGGTGACATGAACGTTCGATAAAAAAAAACCCGGGTAGCAACCCATTTATCGGAAAAAAAAAAATGGAAAAAACTCAACATGAGGGAGTGAGGAAAGAAAAACTAGTAAATTGGTCCGGGCATTCTACCATTATACCACATGATTGGCCCTACAATCGCATTCATAATGGCAAGGAAAATTACCTATTATTATAACAGATCGTATGGTAGGTCACACAATTGGGAGAATTCGCGAACTACGTTACTTTTGCGAGACAGCAAGAAACGATAATAAATCTGCGTCGTTAAAAGTTAATTTAAAGTAATTTTAAATTAAATAAAACATTTTATTTAATATTTAAATAAATAAAACAAATAAATAAAACATTTAATATTAAATATAAAATATAAAATATAAATAAATATAAAAAAAATTGAAAGTTGAAAAAAATATTTTTTTGTGAAAAAAAAAATAAAGTTCAACAAGTAGCAATACCCCATGTCGTGCTAAAGGCAATGAACATGGGGTATTGTAGCTTTGTTTCAACGAGTTCGTATTACACTAAGACAAAAATATTATCATTTGAGATGAAAACTTCGACAGCAGCTAGGTCTAGAGGGAAGTTGTTGAGCATTACGTTCAATGGGATTACTTCCATTACCAAGGTTAGCACGGTTGATGATATCAGCCCAAGTGGTAAGACACGACCCTGACTGGCAACACGGATTGGTGGTGAATTGAAACCATTTAGGTTTGAAAGCCATGGTGTAATACCTAAAGCAGTGAACCCGATTACCAAATTAAGGCAAGCAGCCAAGAGAAATGTAAAGAACGAGAGTGTGAAATAGCATATTGGAAGGATCAAGCGGCCAAAAGAACATAGCAGTACGAATTCTAAGTCTCTCCTCGGGACCGAATCTGTAACTGGGCCGTGTAGCAGATTCGTTTTCGGTTTCCTGATCAAAACTGAGGTTACCAAGAACATGCATAGCACTGGAATAGGGAGCCGCCGAATAACCAGCTACACCTAACATTGCAAGGATGCATAGGATTGTTGGTTCTGCCTGGAATACAATCATGAAGTTGAAGTACAAGATATCCTAAAGGCATACCATCAGAGAAAATTCCTTACCAATAGGGTAGATCAAGAAAACAGCAGTAGCAGCTCAACAGGAGCTGAATATGCAACAGCAATCCGAAACGGACAGCATACCCAGACGGAAACTAAGTTCCACCCGGACCCAGTAACAAGCTACAACAAGGTTAAGAAGTGTAGAACAATTAGATCATAGAGGACCCACCATTGTATAACCACTCATTCAACAGATTGCTGCTTCCAGATGGGGTAAAAAATTGTAAACCTAGAGCTGCAGAAGTAGGACAATGCACCAGAGAAATATTATTTCCAAAAAAGGGTAGGAACCAGGAAACAGGTTTCACGAAAATAACATCAATCTACTGGGGAGCGCAAGAAGGCGATAGAAATACAGATAGTTGCGGTCAATCAGGTATAGGGATATCAAAACAGACGCGAACCACCATGTAAAGACGGTTTGGTCAGTGCTGGTTAACAGTTGCAGAAGAAGAAAGACCCCATAGGCTTGTACTTTCGCGTCCTCTCTAAATTGCAGTCATGGGTAAATCGTGGTTGATTCATTTTTAAGGACTCCAAGCACACGTATTAAATATATAGAAATGAGATAGATAATAGAAGACTTGTATTGAAACAGTATAGCATGACTTATATGTCAATGTAAACCAATCCAACGAACAGGACAGATATCTATCTTATCTATTACGGCAAATACACCACATATATACGACTAAAAGACAATAAAAATTTGTAATGAAAGAATTAAATTTGTAAATGAGTGAATTAAAATAGAAAAGAAAGATTTATTTTCTATTTTCAGTATGGGTTGCCCGGGGGACTCAACCCGGAAAATAGTCGGAATGGATAGGATAATTTTCTTGTTTACAATAGAGGAAAAATCCCTCCCAAACCGTGCTTGCATTTTTCATTGCACACGACGTCCCTATGTATACATATAAAAAAATCCCGAGGAAAAAGAAGAATATAAAAATTTTGACCTAAGGCGTTGATTCAACCACTACACTACTCAAATAGCATTTCGATGAGAATTCGTGAAACTTTTTGCTTTGATCTCTTCTATCTGTAGATCATTTCTATTATATCTTATATTTCTATTGTATGTTTTAGCTAATTTTATTATAAATTATGTTACCAGGTCATTGATACGGATACATATCCAAATACCAAATACTTCCGCTATATGATCCATGTAAATAACAAAGAAGTTAATTGGGGTGAAGATCAAAGAAAAACTTGTTCTTCTTCCTGTAAGAATTCTTCTATTAATCCCGAAATAAATTCTTTGAAAAAAAACTGCGTACTTACTTTTATGTTACGGGGCCAAAAGTTCTAGCACACGAAAGTCGAAGTATATACTTCATTCGATACAAACTCTTGTTTTTTTGAGGATCCACTATGATAGTGAGAAGATGTTACATATCCGGCCAAATCGCGATTAATAATATCACAATCTGATAAATCGGTCCGAAAAGTCGGCTTTACTAATAGGATGCCCGGATACGGTACAAATTAGCTTTAGACAATGATCGAACAAGAGGAATAATTGGGACTATGGTATACAAATTCTTAGTAAGAATATCCATTAGAATGAATTCTCTAGCATGGATTCCTTACCGCCGAAGAATTTATTAGGTACCAACTTGAAGATAACCCAGAAAATAGAAGAATTAGTTTGATAATGGGTTATATGGATCTGTACGGTTGACAGACCAAAAATTAAAATATATTGCCCGAAATTTGACAAAAGTGGCATTCCATCTCATCGAAATGAGTTACCCTTGAAACCCAGAATCGCCTTGGCCTTGATACGAACATAGTGCAGGGAAGGATCCTTGAAAGACATAAAGTTTCTGAAAAAATTTCGGACACTACAAGATGTTCTATTTTCATAAAAATGGTTGTTCAGAAAGGCTCCCAAAAGATGTTAATCGTAAATAAGAAGATGTGTACGAAGAAAAAAACTAATACAAATCACATTCAGATACATAAAAATTATATAAGAACCAAAATAGCTTTTATTTTTTTGAAAAAACAATAAATAGATTCTTCGGAGTAAGCGGACATTCCAATTATAAGATTCGTTAGAGGAAAGAACCGCAATAAATGCAAAGAGGGACATCCTGGATCAGGATTGAGGATTGGACCAGGATTTCCATGGGATGGGACAGAGGTATAGTATATCTGACAGATAATTTAAAGGCGATAATTTATCCTCTAAAAAAGGAAATATTGAATGAATACATGTAAAATTATGAGATTTTGGTATTTTTTGTTCTCAAGGGAAAGAAGATCTAAGTGCAACGAGAAGGAATTTCCACAAGGACTGCAAAACCTGCTGATATTTTTCATCTGAGGAAAAAAAAAAAATGGAATAAAAATAATTTGTGCCAACGAATCGATTTGGGGAAGAATCATAACCGAAAATAAAATCAAATAATTTTGTGATACATTCGAATAATTAAGCGTTTCAATGGAAGTACGAACTAAATTTATTGCCATAACCACCAAAATTAACGGTTCATTAAAAATTGAACTATGTAAACCATGATCATAAGCAAATACGTAAATATACTCCTGAAAAAGAAGGGGAGATGGAAAGTAGTGTTCCGAGATCTATCTTTTCTACATCCTGTAAATTCTTCCATTTACCATTTCCACTTGACAGCAGGGGTAGGAGCATTCTTGGGTATCAAATGAGTAAATAGTGCAATATGGTCAAAACAGGGTATTTTGTATTATATTATGTCTATAGAATACAATAGTAATAAAACTATACCACCGAAAAGGAAACAGGGAGTCCATCAATAGATCTTTTTATTCTCTTTTTCTATCGAATTGTTTATCCCCCTTCGTTGTTGTCGTCGTGATAATTACAAGAGGATAACAAACCCTTTATTTTTGCAACCCGATCGATCTTTTGGACTTTGGAATTTATTATCTTTATCAGTATACTGTTTATTCTACACCATCCGTTCTAATACATAATTAAAGAATGTTAGGATTCATTAAAAAAAAAACAAAAAAGGAAAAAAAAGATCAATGGTCCACCCACAGGAGAACTCACCTTTCCCGTATCAGGCACTAATCTATTTTTAACGTCTAATTAGATCGGGAATCGTTCAATTCAAAATTAAGACCATAAAGCTCGTTGCGGTTTGTTGTACCAGAATGGGAAACAAAGGCTATATCAATTATTCACTAGACCCAACTGTAAATGGAATTGTTTGTCCCTTCCCTTCCAAAAATTTTTTATTTTTGTAGCGATCCAGTAAGGATAAACTAAAATAAAAGTTCCACTTTCATTTTAATTTGTAATTTTTTAATAAATAAGAATTATTTTTATTTATTAAGACATGCTACTTGGTTCCATCATTACCTTTGAGGATCAGGCGTGGTTTATAGACTTACCAATAGTTGGACGAAGTTGTTGCTTCATCCAAAGGGTAAAAGATCATAGTCGCACTTAAAAGCCGAGTAGTACTTACCGTTGAGTTAGAAACCGAATAAAATAAATAAATTAGGATATGTAGATACGATCAAAATGAAAAAAATAACTAAATTGCACTGCACGACCCGCTCAAAACAATTGAACTAATAATAAATAACAAAATAGTTTTGATCAATTATACAAAATAAATAAAAAATGTAAAAATATAAAAAATGTACAGCTCAGATTAAAAAACCACCAGATTAATAAAAAGGATGCTTCAAATGTGACCAGGACCCACCAGGTTTTTTTTTTATCATTTTTTATTTTTGTTAAGTTAAATTCCAAAATACGTTTATATGACAGTAAACCAACAATGCAACCCATATTGAGTAAAAGTGAAGTGAAACCCAATATGGGGTTGGATAAGAGATTTATTATCTATAATCATATATTTGTTCGAACACCATGTCAATATGAATGCAATGTTGAGAAAACAAATAACAAATAAAGTAATAAAATAAGGATTGTATTGGGTTGGACAACATAAATAAGAAATTTTGATGGAAAAAAATAAGGAAAAGATAAATGAAAAAAAAAAAAATTTTCTCGGGTTATTCAATCAGAGAGGTACAATAGCAAGATTAATCCCTTGTGTTGTGGATCCTATAAACAAGAAAAAAAAGTAAATTTAAGTATGAATAGAGCAAGGAAAAGGGAAAATTTGAGGTAAAAAATTGTAGTAACAAATTATGCCAAGATAGATGTTATATATTAATCTCTCCCCCCTTTTTTATTAATTTTTGTTGTTTTTTATTTTAATTAACTCGAGTTTTTTCTTAAAAAATTCTGTGCCTTACTTAAAAAATCATAAGACAGTTCCTGTTAGGTTGAGCGCCCTTTTCAAGGAAATATAGAATAGCGGGAACGTTTAAATAAGTTTATTCTTTATCGGACATAAAAAACCCATTTTCGAAAATCTCTCTTCTCTTCGGGAACGAACCATCATGGCAACGATTCGATAGATGGTCATTGGGATAGATGTATCATACACAATCCCCCCCCGAAACGAATAGGAGGTTTTTTCCCTTCATACGGCTCGAGACTCGAGAAAAAATTATTTTAATTCGGTATATTTCTGTATATAGACAAAGGTAAACACAAAAATAAGACTCAAAATTCATAGTCTAATTCATTATTATTTAGTTGTTCTTCCTAAAAAAAAAAAAAAAAAAGAAATTTCATTCGACTCATAACTCAAGTTGGTAATTCTGACGAATTCGAAGGGAAATCCTTAGCATGCCCGTCTCAACCTCTTTGTTTGTCACATCTCGAATCATTTTCGTCATGATTCTGACCGAATTTTGAGACAATTGAAAATAGTGTTTCCTTGTTCGGAACCTTTATCTGCTTTGTAAAATCATTGGGTTGGACATTACTTCGGGATCTTACTCCTTCAAAAGGCAGCAACATACCTTTTGTTTTTTTATTCTTTCTATCGGAAAAGAATACATATAGAAATAGAATACGGAAGAATGATTTCCTCTGTGAACACTTTTTTTGATCGAAAAGTTTTTCAATTCCGATATTTATATTTAAGGATATGACTGTACAAAGTTGGTCTACTATTGGATTGATGGCATACCACCTAGATATTCCCATTGATAAATGAGATCATCATTCCGCATCAGCTCCATCATGTACTATCAACCTAAGAAAATTGATTACTACTAATGGAACAGAACAAACTATGTCGAGCCAAGAGAATCTTCCCTTCTATAGAAATGGTTGGATGGTAAAAATCACAGGGATAATGTCCTTCAAGTCGCACGTTGCTTCGCCCACATCGGTTAAACAAGTTTTACCATAACATTACTCTAATGTGAATTCAATTAATTTTCAAACCGCAAGGAATTGATTTAATATGTAATCATGAATAGTCATTGGCTCGATTGAGAACAACGGGAACTATATAATTAGTCTATACTTTATACCTATGGATAGATAAAGTATTGTATTTCAGGAAGAAAGCTCAGCAGGGAGCCAATTTCTTTAACTCGATATCTATCATATGAATTGAAAAAGTATTTCCTAAGAAGATGCTTGCTTAAGGAATTATTTACTTTACAACCAACAGATTGTTCGGGACGATCAACATGAAATGCAGAATCGATTTTTCTAGAACCAAAAAAACTATAAACCTCAAAGCCTTTAATTAATATATTCCAATCCGCGGAAAAAAATCAATTATGAGTCAAATAAAACTGTTCCAATGAACAAAAAACAAAAAGGTCGTACGTTTCTAGATACTATTGTTTATCATATTTCTTCGAGTACCAACAAGAGTTCAAAAAAAAATGTTTTAAAAAATCTCCGGGACGCACGCATCATGACTGGAACTAATGTTTCTAGTCATGACTAACTGGATCTCTATTCAATCACCAAGCGACGCACTCACAATGAGTAGCTAAAAATTTAGCAGAATTTCATGCCCTAAGAGACTAATTTTACCATGTTCAAGTGAATTATCAATTGGTTTTCTTTTAACCAAGAAGGGTAAATGGATTCTAAGAATCCATTCAGATCCATTCTAAGAATTCAGAACAAAAGAAAAAGGGTTCTCTTTAGGATTTTCCGTTAGGGGAACAATGTGATACCTCTTTTGTTTTGATGGAAAACGATCTGGGACGGAAGGATCGAACCTCGAATAACGGGACAAAACCCGCTGCTTACCGTTGGCACACGCCCCATTTTCCTGTTTGGCACTAGTCAGACTATATTAGTATTCGTGCTTGTCAATCCCCCAACCCCCCCCACACCACCGCCAAAAAAACAATACATAATACATAATAAAAACATAATGGGAGATTTGTTGTTCTAGGATTCAACACATGTAGATTAGATATAGCAATCAAAAAAAACTTCAATTGATCACTTTACATAGCAATTTCAATTAACAGATAATGTATGAAAGAGACCCTTGTATTCGCATTTGAGAATGGAAGGAAAAGGATTGTGATTGGGAGAGTTCAAAAAAAAAAAGAAGGATTTTTATTTTTGAATGCCTTTTCATTTTCCTTATAAAAATAACCTCAATCAAAAATAAAATTATCTAATCTCAAGACGAATGTTGTTTGTTAATATTCTTTAGCTTTAATCGTATCTGTCTTAATTGCTGTCCTTTATTCGAATAGTTGTTTTCTTTGCCAAAGTGCCTGAAGCTTATGGCGCTTTTCAATCCATCGTAGATGTTATCCGATACATACCGGTCCTAGTTTTTCTCTTAGCCTTTGTTTGGCAAGCTGCTGTAGTTTCGAATTAAACATCCTTAATCTTTGCCAAATCCATTCAGATTTATTCGACAAAAAAATTATTAAAAGGGATGATCGGTAAGTTACTTAGAATTATAAACCCTCGATTCAACAAAATGGAAATTCGTGATATTGAGTGAACCGCGGAGAGAAATTTGATCAGTTTATGTTAATCGTTAGGGACCTTTCGGTGGAGTAAGGAGTTTATTAGTTCTAGGTACCTTAAAACTATTGTCGATTATGACAAAGAAAATTTTTGGGCGACGAGAAGTCAAAATCTATTATACAAAGACATCGGTAAAAGTGACTCTTTTCTTTTCAAATCAAAAAAATTAATTTTGGGGGTATGATGTCAAATCAAACACAATCGCTATGTGATAAAAAGAACAAAAAAAATAGGTATCTCTCCCTTTTCTAAAATGATCTATCTGGGATTGGTGTAATGCTTACTCTCAACAACTCTTTGTTTACACAGTGACCCCCCTTTAGTGATATTCTTGTTTCTCTCTTCATCTTCGGATTCTTATTAATGATCGGGACGTCATCATGGACGTGAGGAATACACAAAAAGTTTTGAGTGTTTCTTTGTTTTTCTAAAATTTTTTCTTATTATTTTATCTATTCCACAGTATTCACTTTACCTATAAAAAATAAAGGAATCGAAATTCCTTGAATCGAAAGTACAAGTGGAAATAAAGAGCGGCGGGAGAGCAGAGGGATTCGAACCCTCGGTACGAATAAAACTCGTACCAACGGTAGGCAACCGCCGCTTTAGTCCACTCAGCCATCTCTCCCAATTTAAATAAATTGAAATTTCAATAAAATTTCAAATGAATTGAAATAACTATTTCAATGGAAAATTGGAAAATTAATAAAAAAAGAAAAATATACAAAAGAAAAATTGTTTCGTTTTAAGATATTAATTATTAAGTTTAAGAAAGACATAAATACTATTTGTATTAAGAAAGATATTAAACATTTTTATTTAAAAGATATTAAAAAAGATATTAAACCATTGTTATTAGAAAAGAATTAACATTATAGAAAGATCATAAACATATATTATAACATTATCATTAGAAATAGGAACATTCTATTAAAATTTTCTAAATATAGGATAGTTTTTTTCATTACTAATTATTAAATAGATTCATTACAGATTGAATTAAAAAAATTAAAAAAGTGAAAATTAACAATTTTAAAAATAATTAAAAAATTTAAAATTATTAAGAACTCTAATCTAAATTTAAAGGTAAAGGAATTGAAATTGTATTTTCAATTAAACGTAAAGAAAAAACAAATTAACAGGTTTGTTTATGTAATAAAAAATTTATTTAAATATTATAATTTAAATAGTATAAATATTAAATATTATAATATTATAGTTAATAATTAAGTAATTATATACTTAAGTAATATAAATTATATTTTAAGTATATTTAAGTAATTAATAATTATATTATAGTAAGTTAAATATTTATATTAGTAATTTACTATTAAGTAATTACGAATTTAATTTTAGTTTTATGTAATTAATTTAAGTTTATTTAAGTAAGTTAAGAGTAAGGCAAGAACGAATTTGATCAAAGAATTCCATTGAGATAAGATTCGAAACAGGTATCTCCAATAGAAAGAACACAAGAAAACCGTACTTCTTTAAATTATTGACAAAAGGTATTCTCCCGGCCTGGCCTAGTTACAGTACTGGCCCGGGCCAGTACCGCATGTTTCAGCTGTCCAGCCTTCAATTGACCACTTCAGACAGCCGAGGAATGCCAGCAATAAGACCATAAAAGCAAAGGGAAAAGACTATAGTATAACTTTATACGTTTCTTTAAAATTATATAGGTTATTAGAAAAGCAGTTGTGAGTCTTCGCCTTTTTAAGCTCCCGGGGCTGGCGGGATAAAAAGTGTCAACGTTATGTAATTTGAATGCTATCTTGATGCGTCTCACTCACATGTGCGCAAATAGTCCATCCTAACAATAATGTATTCTATATGGTAGGGGTATCGTTTAGTGGTTCAAAGTAGTGATTCCGCTTCTATTAACAAACTTAAAAAAGTACGGGGTCTATCGGTTTTTGGCTACTCCGATCAAAAACTTTCTTTCTTAAAAGGGTTTAATCCTGTACCTTTCAATAGCATCATTTGAGGAAGAGGAAGACATACATTCTCACGATTTGATCCAAAGTCCAAGTAGAAATTCTATTTGCGAAATGAATAAGAAAATTGGGATTATGTATATGGAAGTCGAAAAATAATTTTTTTGAATTGGATCAATTCTTCCAATCGAATGAGATGAATAAAGGATCTATGGATGAAGATACAAAAAGTGTATTTCCAATCGTAACTAGATCTTTGCAATTTTGGTGTTGTAAAAGGGAAATTGAAGCCAAACAAGCTAGAAAAGGGTGCCGGGAGTTTTGAAAGTTTACTAGAACCGATCAGCATATTGTTTCAGCTCGGTGGAAACCAAATTACTTTTCTCGGGGATTCCTGCGTGCGGCGGAAATAGGGAAGCGAAGTAGTAAACTAGACTAGACGGATTTGGTATACAATCCCTCTACTCTAGGGGATAATTAGTAAGCGAGTAGTTTTGGATACATTCAGACAGAAAGGATGACATAGATGTATCGCCCAGATCTAATTTTATATAGGAATACATCAATCTTCATAAAGGAGCGAATGAAATCAAAATATTTCACGTTCTGTTCGGTTTTGAATTTAGAGAAGTTAAAGTGATCAAGCAACGTCGACATAACCCTAGCCTTCCAAGTAACGATGCGGGTTCGATTCCCGCTACCCGCTATATATTTATCTCTATATTTCTTATTATGTAGTATACCTCTATTATGATTATACCATACATGCACCATCAATTTCGATATGACATTCGTTTTATTACCAAAATATTTTCCGTGCAATTATTTTTTTTTATCCGAACAAAAGTAAAGTAAGAATACCAAAAAAATAAGAGGAATGAAAAGCGTCCATTGTCTAAGGGATAGGACCCCCAGCAGGTAATTATAAACCTTTGGGATAGCGTTCAAATCCTCATTGGACGCAATTTATTTCCATCTATTTAAAATGGCTATACAAAGAAACCCTTTTGAATCAGTCGGTCAGAACTATTTTCTCAATGGATTACTCTTGTACTACGATAGAAATACCAAGAATAGAATATAAAAGTAAAAAATGTATGTTGAAAAAATGTATGTGTTCCTGAAGTAAAAACAGTTCGATACTGTCTGAATAGCTTCCTTCAACAGACAATTCTACTTCCCTAGGTGAAGTCTGGTAGAAGATATACTTCTTGCGAATTTAGTTATGTTTTTCTTTTTAAGTAGCTAGTAAATGATGAGAAATTTCTTACCCTGTACAATTTTAGCGGATCAGATATCCATCGCGCGGTATAAATAGTAAGTATCTGTTCTTCCATGCGAGAGGGGTCTGATTGGGTGGTTTAAGCAACTCGCGTAATCGTGACCTCGTGCCAATTGATTCTGAGTGGTTTATCGAGATCAGAAGCGAATTGTGCCAAAAAAGGCTCCTCTAACTCTGTGAATTGCGCTAGTTCCAAATTTTGATTTGCCGGCTACTTGTTTCATGGCTTTAATTTGAGCTGCGGGATCCCTACTCTAGAAACGGAAATACCACCATTAATAGAAGGTCGGATTCCAGCATTGAATAGATCGGCAGATAAGATATTTGTCCCTCTGTAATGCGAAATTACATTAGTAGGAATATAAGCTGAAACGTCTCCAGATTGAGTCTAAACTCCG
>PYDT01001330.1:0-12986 GCA_004837865.1 Musa balbisiana | reverse complement strand
TGATCATCCATCCCCCACTTATTTCCTTTGACGTCCCTCAGTCGAAGCTTGTCGACCTGCCACTGCACGCCTTGCTGATCTGGGGGGCAGAGGTTAGGGAAAACTTGCCATACTGTGTTATGGAGTACTTCACTAATTTCCTGCAGTCTGAGGCGTGGGTGGTATTTATCATGCGCTTTGGACGAGACTTTGAAGAATCTTTTCCATTCTTCGGTTATGTATGGAAAGATAGAACAAAAATGACTACATTTTGGCGTATTCACTAATTTGTTAGGTCTAGGTGCTTTTTTCTAGGGCTCAAGGCTGTTAATTTTTCTGGGGGCAGATTATGATACTGGCCCTGGGGGGGGAGATGTAAGAAAAAGTACAAACTTGACCCTTAGCCCAAGTGTTCATATTTGGTTACTTTACTTAAATAACTTTTGGGGGAGAAGGATGATTGTTAGTGTGGACGAGTTAGAAGATATAACTTGGGGGACATGTATGGGTGGTCCATTTGTATACTGGTGGAATTCTGGCATATCTTAACCAAACCTTTTGTGCATGGGCTCGCCGTCGCATTTGATGGTCTGGAGGGCTTTACTTGTATTATAGTTTAGGTGCTTTTCTGTCTTGTTTTATCGCTTGGTTTGTCTGGTTTAATAATACCGCTTTCCTAGTGAGTTTTAGACCTCCGGGCCAGAAGCTCTCAAGCTCAAGCATTTACTTTCTAGTCAGGAGACCAAAGTAGTGGAGCTAACGTGGATCCGCTCAAGGCCTACTGGTTAGGAAATAGCTAAGGCGTTACCCGACTGGAGAATTATTTTTGGAGGAGAAAACAAACTATGCGTTTTTGGGATCTTCGTGCGCCCTGGTTAGAACCTCTAAGGTCACTGTTGGAATTGCGTAGGCTGAAAAAAGAACATACAACCTTGGCAAGAACGACGTTCGGCAGATATTGCAATCATGCTCTTTAGGTCTTGAAATTCCGTGGGGGCGTAGCTACCGAGATCAATGGCAGTCAATTGGTCTCTCCTAGACGTTGGTTGGCGGACCTCCATTTTGTTCTAGGATTTTCTTTTTTGTGGGGCATTTGTGGCATGCGGGAAGGGCCCGTGCAGCTGCAGCAGGCTTGGAAAAAAGGAATCGATCGTGATTTGGAACCTGTTTTTCCATGACCCTCTTAGTTGAGATTTTCTTCTTTGTTATTTATTTAGATATATTTTTTTCCTGTTCTGGCGCGGCTATTCTACTAGCGGGCCATTCCTTTTAGAATAGAACGGGCAAAATGAATAAAGAAACACATTTATTTCAACAAAGCAAAAAAAGGAGAGAGGAGGGATTCGACCCTACGGATAGGTTCTTTGGTTAGACTATACCGGTGTCAAGACCGGAGCTATCAACCACGTCGCCATCTCTACCCGAGACATTTCTTTTTATTCCTACAAATGGAATATGACTATATGAGATGCTACAATAACTATTGTAGAAACATCCACAGATGCAAATATATTCGATGTATCTAGTCTGATGATTGTATACATGAGATATATGCATGATCCAAGTAATTCGCTTGTGAAGTAAATACTAAACTCCCTACGACTCCATTGTCCGAATAAAATAACGCGGTAAGGTAATAAGTTCTAAGAAATCAAGAGTCATGGTCAAATCCCTACATGAGGCATTTTATTACAATTTTGACTAAGCGAGGGATCAAATGGTATAGTCATGTTGGTAGGGGCCCTGGAGGATTACAACATGACTATTGCTTTCCCACTTAGCTGTTTTTGCATTAATTGCGACTTATCAGTCTTAATGATTAGTGTACCGGTGTATTGGCTTCTTCTGATGGTTGGTCAAGTAATAAAAAATTGGATTTTCGGTAAATCATTGGATTGGATAGTCTTTTGGTAAGCTATCCTATTCTCTCATCTCTGAACTATTTTTTATTCCCGAGCCAAAACAACTCCATTCCTTTACCTATAATTCTAATAAAATTTAATAATTCGGATTGTGAGGGACACCAGCAAGATTTCAATCTGAGTTCCAAAAACAATTATATTTCATTCTGTATCTGAAAATTTGGCACTGTAATATGATCCAGACGCATATATGATAATATGATATAGTCATATATGTTGTGACAATATGCGTGCGTATCAAGGAACGCAGACAAATGGCGGATATGGTCGAATGGTAAAATTCTCTTTGCCAAGGAGAAGATGTGGGTTCGATCACGCTAACGCCCACGGTGAAGAATGTATTATGATAAGATAAGAGATAAAATCAAAAATGAAATTCGAACTATAATGCTAACTACTAAAAGGATATTTTTTTTTACAAAAAAATGTTGCGGAGACAGGATTTGAACCTGGACCTCAAGGTATGAGCCTTGCGAGCTACCACACTGCTCTACTCCGCGCTGAAGAAACCGGGAACGTATGGGACGAAGAAAGATTGGATACGCCTCTACCATATCCCATACAAAAGAATAGTCGATTTATACAGAATGGTAAAGAGGGCTCATCTACTTCTTGATAATAGATCGTAGAGATTCATACAACTACGAAAGGATATTTTCTCTTTAAACTTGATCTTATGGCGCCGGTAACAAACATGGCATGAAAATTTCTCGAAAGTATGGTGTCCGGATAGCCCAAGTCTGATAGAGCTCGAGGTCTTCCAGTCAAAAAACAACGTAGATGGAGACCGATAGGTTGCACTTTAGTGGTGGGGATTGCCATTTTCATGAATTTTCCCATTTTTCCTCAATGATGGAACTTTGTTATTTTTTTTTTGAGGATTCGACGAATAAAAATGATATTTCTGTCCAATTTCTGTCGATTCTTCTCCTCTGAATCATAACTTTTTCTTGCCATAATATATGTTTCAGTTCCTATATTGTCAATGAACAGTTCGGATACTGATGTAAAAATATAGCAGGTGATACTCCCTCTCATCGAAACAAATGAGATTGTGGCTGATAAGAGTACATAAAAAAATAATAAATAACCAAATTAAAATTAACCAAATTTTCCTGATGTAGAGGCATATCAAGAAAGCTGCATAAGTTGAATAATAACTACGGAAAAGTGGCTAATCAACCAATCTTGCTTGCCAATGGAAAGAGCCACGGGCTTATCTCTCCATCGAATCAACTTAGCCAAAGGTGTGCCGGTCATGAGCCCATGCTAACGTTTTCAATCAATTCCTGACAAATCCGCGCCAAGAAATATTAAAAACATAAATCCAGTAGACCAAACAAGATGTCCAAATAAGAACATCACGCCCATACGGATTAAACTATTCATACCAAAAGGGATTATATCCATTGAATAAGTTGTGAAGAGTTTAACCATAGATAATCTCTAACCCTCCCATTAAATAAGTGGAAGATTCATTAAAGGGTGAAACGTTCACCTGCCATAAAGTGAGGTGTTTTACAAGTGCCAATAAAAAGTAACCCACAATGGTATTTAAGCCAGAAAACTAGCCAAATAAAATGGTTCCCAAGCAGAAATATCAAAAGTACCGCCGCGTCCGGGCCGTCGCAAGGAAAACTATAACCCCGAAATCCTTTTATCTGGCATTAAACTTGGAACCAAGGCATCTAAAGCACCTTTTACTAAAATCAATGTAGTGTATGAAAACCTAGAGCAATAGCAGAGAACAAGAAGTCCCAGGACCTATGTTAAGAAGAGTGAATATTACTATTCTCATTAACAGCATGCAACCAGCCCGGTAACATATGCTTCGACCTGCATTGAATGCTGGGCCATGCGGTGAGATAAGAGTACATCGAACCCATATGAGTCTCCATGAGCGGATTGTATCCATTGGGCACAAATATAGTCAATCAAGATTTGTTTTCCGGAGTCCAAAAAGCGAGCATAACATCGTTATGAACATAAAGGCCCAAGTATGGAACCCAGAAACAGGCGGCCCAACTAAATGAGATATGAGCTCTTTGTGTATAACATTCTTGCCAATCATTACCCCATTCTGTTCTGGGATGTAATCTCTAATGAAGAATATAGTCCATGAGCAAAGGCTCCCTGTCATGATAAACCTGCGATGTGATATTGGCTGATGAGTATCTAACGACAGCTTGAGTAGTACGTTTGTTGCTTATGAATGAATAAGCGAGGTAAAGCGTACATGTGTTGAGCTTAACTAAGGAAGTAATAACCCCAAGAGGCTAGAGCAAGACCTAATTGAAAATGAAGCGAATTATTGATTGTGTCATAAAGACCATTATGACCACGCCCTAAACGACCCCCTGGAGGAATATGTGTTTCTAAAAGATCTTGATACTGTGCCCAAGCCCGGAAGTTAGTTCTAGACCTAGACCAGCGAGCAGGAAAATAAATGCAATAGCTAATGAGTGATGATGAGCAATATCGGTCAGCCATAAACTTTCGTTTGTGGATGAAATCCACCGAGAAGGGTTAGAATGGCAGTTCCTGTCCTTGGGAAGTACCAAATCAATGGCTACTCGAATCAGGTTTTGGGAATAAGATTCCACGGACCAGTAAAAGTTGGTCCAAACCATTGAGGATAGGGTAATACATCTAAAAAATGATTCCACGGACGTACTGTCCCCGGGATCCTGGAATCGCGACATGAACTAAATTGTCCTGTCCAAACAGCCAAAGAAACTCACTCCCGAAAAAGTCCTGACAAATGAGGTTAGACGAGATCGGCATTTTTGGAACCACCCCGAAACGCTGGTTTTTCAATTTTGGTGTAAGTGTAACCAACCCGCTAATCCAGGATATAGCAGAAAAGAAATATAGAAAAAGAGCTCCAGAATAAAGATCTCATTAGTGCGTAAACGATTGTATACACCACTGATAAACACCGGAAATAGCGATATTCACGGACGGTAGGCCTAATCGGTAACGCTTCTACAGATGGTTGGACCAAATGAGGATCCCCCCCCCCCCCCCCAAATGCATGAGCCTGGTTCTTACCATGTAAGGGGGTCTGTATCCATGACTCAAATTTCATTGCCAAGATACATGAAGGAGATTCCCGGAGTCCACAGAAAGATTAGTGCTAATTGCCAAAAGTGAGAAGCAAAAAATGTTCTGATAAAAAAGACGTCCTCAGTAATATCATCATGGACTCTCGAAGTTCATGTGCGCGGTAGCAACTACAAACCAAATACGACGAAGTAGTGGGGTCCGAGCTAAGCCTTGGCCTAAACCTCGGAAATCTTAAGGCAATAAGCCTTTCAAATCCTCTAGCCATTAATCCTACGCAATAATTCTGCTAAGAGAATGCCCATGTTGGGGCACTCCACCCCAGAAGTAATGGGTTACTCCTACAGCAGTCCTTTACAATGCTCAAGGCTCTAGGCTGAGTAAGCAGGAGCAACTTTTAAGTGTTATGCGCCCAAACGGATGGATTAATGAGTTCTTGCCAATAACCACGGCCACTGAATAGAAAAATTAAAACTGAAAAGCCCAGACAAAATGAGCATAAGAAAAAGAGACCAATAGCAGATATGAAGAACCATAAGACTAATTACTGAGATGCCTGTGCCCATAAGAAATCTCGATAGCCAACCATTATAGTAATGGAACTCTGCGCAACGTTTCTCATGTAATATGAGTACTACCCCTTGATCACTTAGAGTGACCCCAAAATCCGACTGCATTTCCAACTAAATGGAAAAAATCAACTACGGAAAATCGCATGTACATCAGAATAGACCTAAGAAGACATGATCCCAGGCAGATACTTGACCATGCCCACTCTTCCAGGTCCATCAAGGAAAAACGAAAACCAAGCTTTGCTTTATCAGTTATCAAAACGGGACTGCGAGCAAATAGAACACCTCAGTAGTATCAATACCAGGCACGTGGGATCGTTAAAATGCATGAATATGGATGGACTAAGAAGTCTGCGGTTCCTAATGGATAGGTAACAAAGCGACTTTGCCGCCTACTGCTACCACTCACCACCTCCCCAAGTTAAGCTGGGACTTGCTGTTGCACAGGAGATGTTTGCCGCCGGTGCTAAAGAATGGGTGTTTTGACCCATTGAGCAAAGAGGGGTTGTAATGTATAGCGGTATCTGAAAACATATCTTGTGGACCCCTAAAGCGCTCATGGGATCATCTGAATATACAGCCCAAAACTGTGAAAAACCCAGGAAATATACATGCCCAGTAAGATGGATATGCATCGCGGTGTTAAGGACCCGATCTAATAGATCGTTGTACAGTGTTGGATCGTAATCTCTTACCATAAAAATTGCTGCATGTGCCAGCCAGCAGCACCGCAGCACCAACTATGAGAAACCAAAAACGAGCAAATGTGATGTGGTGAAAACGAAAGTTGTGACCATAGTCAATAGTAGGTATGGTAGGGAGCATGGAATACATAGGGTGAGAGCTACAATAATGGGTTTAAAGAGCTATACATAGCCAGGTGTAAGAGATTAATTGAGCATGCACGACGTTGTTAGGATTTTCTAGAGTCCTTTATGGCCTGGCCTGGTAAATGACCTATGAGCCTCAAAAATGTCTTTATGCCATGACCAAATGCCCCCCAGTTGGTTCTATAAATATGACAAGCGATCAGGAAAAGAATTGCAAGAGCTAAATGATGGTGTGCAATATCGGTCAGCATAGACCACCGTTATTGGTCCAATCTCCACGAAAGTAAGAAATCCGCGTATTTTGACCAAGTCAAGGTGAAAAAGGGGGTTGCCTCCCCTCGGCAAAACTGGGATAAAGTTGAGCCAAAAAGGTCCGATTCAAGATAAAATTCATGAGGACAGTGGTATCTCTTTTAGGATTCAACTCCACGTCGAGGAAATGGTTAATCGGTAAAGATACAGGATTTGGTGTCCCGCCCAAGAAAGAAGACCCAAGTCTAGTAACCCGAAGTGGTGATTGAACATAGATTCTACATCTGGAACCAATCCAAGTGGGGGGCGCTTTGTGATACGGAAACCAACCAGCAAAAAAAGGACATTAACGATGCAAAGGACCACTGAGCCAATGCGGTCCAATAGGTTGTAATTCACTAGTATTCAGATGCGCGCCAAAATCTGAAAAAAATACGGAGGTTATTTGTATTCCTCGGAACCTACACACACTATCACCATTCAATATTTCTTGACCTAGATTGGCAAAAACTACTGGGCACTGGCGTGCAATGTGAGTAGGATCACGTAGCCATGCTTCATAATTGGAAAAAACGGGAGCCCTGGAAGTACATGCCACTCAGCCAAAGAAAGATAATGGAGAGTGACCCAAAATGAGCACTAATACTTTGCGAGAGATCTCCTCCAAATCATGGTATGACTATCGAAAATCGGAGCATCAGCAGTAGGTCCCAGATCCAAGTGGTAGTATCAGGGACCTTAGCTATTGCTTCTTGAGAATGGACGGGTCTGGCACCATTCCTCGAAAGCCGTTTTTATGGGAGTCCTATCTACAACAATTTCACTTCTGGTTCCGGCGACCGGAAGAATCATAAGGCCTCTCTTTCCGGACAACACATACAAGAGGGACCCGCCAACAGTTTTTAGTGAACCTTGAAAGATAGCTATTCTATTTATGGTTATGGAGTGTCCCTTTTCCGATCTCCCATCCATATGTTATTTAGTTTATTAACTTAGAGCAATTATAGTTATTAACTAGAGGCAATTATGAGACTGAGTCCATCGAGGCAAGTGTTAGGATCTTTATGACATAACGATTAGGTGCCCAACGGACCCCTTCTCTCTGGAAAGTCCTTTCCCAGAATGACGAAAAAAACTAGTTTGTTGTGCAAACTGTGTACTATATCTGGAAGATATAAATACCCATATGAATCTACTGCCAGGAATATCTTATTACTTTACTCTAAATTAAATCACAAGACCATTCATTAGAATTTATAAGATCCATTCCATTCTTGATCTGTATTTTAGTCATTCGAGTACCTTTTATTACCGTTATTTAGTTTTATTCTATAGTGTAGTCGATCATTTATCCCTACGAGCTACCATACAATGATTTAAAGGAGGGTATATAAAATTTCTTGATTGGATCTTTTCATGGGAACGATCTATTTTAATTTGATTGATTGGGATCCCACAACTAAAATTTTTTAATGACTTAAAAAAAGAGGAGTGGTTTTATTCTAAACGCCTCGTGATCTTCAACCACTTATGGCTTCAATATAATACCCTGAGCATAATCGCTCTGCTTGTTTTCCCCATACTCCACAGCTTGATCGAACCAAGCCTCCGCAATTTCAGATCACCCTGTAGAAATGGCCTGTTTCTCCCCGGTCGGAATGGTGGTTTCCTTCCCTTAGAACCGACTTGAGAGTTCCTACCTCATACGTCTCGCAATCGATTTCTTTTTACCTTGCGCCCCATCTTAATCTACTCCTATGCTAACTTATTAGATTTGGCATACCATGTATCCCTTTTTTTCTTCCCCCATTTTTTTGTTTGGGTTAGCCAGAAGGTATAATTACATAAGTTTAAAACTCTAATTTTTGATCATCACAAGTTTTGTCTTTTCTCCCACCTTCAGAAGCATGAGCATAGATCGCCCCTATATCATAGATGTGTTTATATAGTGTGAGAATTTTCTGAAAGGTTAACTATCTCGGTTTTCAAAGATGAAATTTTATAGATATAGAATCTTTGAAAAAGACTTTCCTCCATAAATAAGAAAAATAACTTACTATCTTTGGGACTGATGCCTACAGCTAACATACACAAAAAAAAAAGACAACACCGCTGGCTCATACTAGTGGATCGACTCTATTACATAAGTTTATTCCTAACTTTATCCCGTATTATGGCATAGTAAGCAAAGCAGTTCTAACTCTATCGAACCCAATAGTTTGTTAATTGCTCTTTTTTTTACGGTGCTTCCCTCTAATCAATTCAATCCTTTATCCCCTAGAGTATCGTATATAGGCTGTATCTTTTCTTCCTATTTTGGTTCTCGTGAAGTCTTTTAATATTTGCTACGCTGATAAAAATCGTTCTTTAGGACTATGCATCTGTAGAAAGCCTATTTTTTCTAGTCTTTACTAGTCGATTGGATCTTTTTTTTCCTTCTTTCTATAGTGGAGATAGTCGCACGTAATGACAGATCACGGCCATATTATTAAAAGCTTGTGGTAAGAATGGGCTTTTCGTTCTATTCCGCGTAAAGAATAATATTCCCATCCTTGTATGCCTCTCCGTTGCTTGTTTGTATAAGGCCTATTATAGAGTATATACTCGATCATAGGGATCAATTTCTGGTCGCGTAGCTTATATAATTCTGTAAAGCTTCCGCATAATTTCCTTCGGATTGAGCCAACATCCGTTACGGTCGTTAATTCTATTCAAAGAATCTCCGTTCCAGAACCGTACAGTGAGATTTTCATTCATACGGCTCCTCCCTCTGTGCATGTACTAAGGAAATAATCCATGGAATTAAAATTTCACTTTCCATTATGACTGACAGGATCTGGTATTTTTACAAGAAATTTCTAGCCAGCCTTCCGCAAGAGTTTTTTTCTTAACACCCTCGTATTAGTGCTAGATGGAAATGGTAACTCCAGCAATTTCTTTGTCCTCAACGCCCCTATTTCCAGGATTAGTCACTTCAACGATCTTGTGGTTACCGGGTACCAAATTACGAAACGAGATGGATTTTGTTGTCCCAACCATTCTTGTTAGCCCGATACCGATAAGGAAAAGGGTAATTATATAACGCAAGTTTTTTTGTGTTGTTGATTCCTAGGTGTAGTGCTTCTTCCCCCCTGCCGCCTATTGGTACTAGTGGAGTAGGATGCCCCGCAATACGGAAACCTATAGGTGTAACCTTTCGCCAATACTAAAATCGACAATTGAAGCATCTGAGGCTTCAATCAATCGAGGATACACGACAGAAGGAATTGTTCTATCTCCAAACTTCACCTTCACCAAGCGTGAGTTTATTTCAAAATTTGGTTCTTTCTATCCCGAACGTCCCTTTTCTTTCTCGTAATACTGCGGACGACTAGACTAAAAAAAAAAACAAGAAAAAGAATCAAATCGCACCATCTCTGTAATAGGTAAATGCCTTTTTTTCTCCGGAAGTTGTCCGAATTATTCGTAATAAGTAGTGGTACCAAGGAAGAAAGGGTCTTGCCATAAAATTGGCATTTATCCGAGATCTAGGCATAATTAACACAAAATCACTTCTCATTCTTGATAAGTCTTTCATTACCCCGAGGGGTAAATGATCTCGCAAACTAAAGGAATTGTACAGTACGAAATAACATAAAAACAGACTAATTCTAAAAAAGATGTAGTGTACCTTTTGTCAAAATTGTCCCTTTTTGTGTTGGATTGGACAAGGAGAGATAGGAAATATGGAGGATTCATTCCAAGTTGTAGTTATACCAAATGAACGAATTATTACTATTTCATTCAAGTTGAAAACAAAGGACTTTATTTTATGGGATTCTGATAACTCGAGAAGTTTTGATTTGGTTATAATCCAAAGAGGAAAAGAATGAAATAAGCATTAAAAAAAATAGAGTAGAGTAAGGTAAGCATCCATTTTGTTTTTTGTTGCATAAACATGGATACGCCATGCCATACAATGAAATAGAAAAATCCATGGGACGGATTCATAAATTTGTACTAGATCTATGGGGTAGCTGAGAGAGAAGTTGTGTTGAGAAATAGGAAATTTTATTTGAAAGGAATTATTCCTATGGAACCATTCATCAGTCGTAACCTAATGGAATCATATGAATGAATCGCTATTCACTCGGTTTCTGGTCAATAATAAGATTATGTAGGAAAGATGGCCGAGGGTTCAAGGCGTAGCATTGGAATGCGATGTAGGCTTTTGTTTACCGAGGTTTTAGAACCCCTCTTTTCCGTTTCTCTTAATTCACCAAACGTTACTGAACCACAAGATATTCAAATCAAAACAATTGATACTAGCATCCCACCGAGGACTGAATTTCTTGATAGAAATTCTCTATCGTAATTACATTACTGTGTACGTTTAAAATACACATAGTCCCCGGACAAAAAGAAAGAGCAAAAAACTCTTACTGCTGATCCATTTGTGATACGTGAATGAGAAAAATGCGGATACAAAGGCCCTTAGATCTATTTATTTTATTTCGGCGAAAAGAGAACAAATTCTCTGAACTTTCCTTTGTAATTTTCGGTAGGGTTTCAAGTCTGAACGGGAATAATATTCTATCTACTAACAACTCATTGATTTTTCCAAATCGATCCTTTTACTATCTCTTCTTTGTTACTACTCCTTTATATTGGAATGAGTCAAGTCAATGTTTTTGGCATCCTCGGGGGGGATAAAGCAATATAAGTTTTGAATCAGAGCTTGTCCGATCTTTGTTATCTCGTAGTAATAATATCTCTGGGTTTACAACGATAACTTGGTAGAGCCCCCCCCCCCCCCCCCCCCCACATACGACCTTACTAAATATGTCTAGGTTAACTAATTGCCTGGCTCCAGGAACAAATGGGGGGGTCGAGCCATACCCAATCGAAAAGGAGGTTATCCAACGTCATCTCAAGTAATTGTAGTAAAACCTACCTGTTGACCTTGGCTTTTCCAGCGATATCCCATATCTAAGTATTGTGCTCTTTCAGCCATAATGAAGACGCAATTTACTGTTTTTCTTCTAGACGAATACGATACTGCGATCTTTTCTCCCAAACCAATTGGTTTTTAAGATCACTTCCGGATCTAGGTCTTTTTACTATTAGTCCTGGTACAGCCCCCAGCTGGCGTATTTTTTTTTAAACGAGGTCTCGTTAACGAGACTAAGACTTCCTTGTTTATTTTATTGATTTTATTGAAATTTCATTTTTTTCAAATAAAAAATGAAAACTGAACTATAATTAAGACTGCACTAAGGATAAACAAAGCAAAGCTAAATTTAACCGAAATACTACAAAGTAGAATAAAATAATTGTATTCAATATCCGGATTTTTTGTATATATAGGAGTTGCAGCGCCGTTTTTATGATTTGTTCGTAGAGAGGATCTAATTTTTCCAATACATTTTTTGGTCATGGTTGCAAAGTTACCACTACATAACATATGGGAAAGGAGGAGAGAGATTATCAATCACGGAAAAATCGATAGAGAAAAGCCGTCTAATCGGACTCGAACCGATGACATCGCGGTAACAAATGCGATGCTCTAACCTCTGAGCTAAGCGGGCTCACATAACATAACAAAATAGTATATAGAAAGTGCGGAAACTACCGGGAGTTTTAGCTATTAGCTGATCTTCTCTATTAGCTATTCGTTTCATCTTAACTATGAACTATAACTATATCACTAATATATATTCTATATAGTTTATATGTATCTTAGTATACTTCTAAACTATGTACTCCTAAACTATATACTATAACTAACTATATACTATAACTAACTATAATAAGAATTCTGACTATGCCTTCTACATTCTAACTATATCTAACTATAATATACAACATGAGGTATTTAGGAATTATATTATAATTTATTTAATTTATTTAATTATATTAATAATTTACTTATATTCATTATAATAAGAATGAATATCAAATTGTTAATTGAATTTTGATTAGAAAAAATCTAATTATTTCTAAAACTAATTATTTTTTAAAGCCGTTATAGAAATTAAGGAAATCGTATTATAGGAAATCATATCATATTCTATGAAGTTAATTTATATTATGTTAATTATAGCTTAGCGAATCGGTCCTAAGATAAAAAAAGATAAGGAGAAAGATACAATCTAAATGAAAATGAGACATTCCTCTGGTTTGATTCGGAAAGGAGGAGATAGGACAAAAAAAATAGAATGTATCGACCGTTCCACTATTCCAACATCGCCCTGTAAAATTAAAGGAGGGAGAAACATCATATGTTGGATATATCTATCCATATTATTGCGGATACATCATGATAGATCATTTCTGATGAAACAGGTTCGTATTCACTATACATGAACGTGATGGAGGATGCCAAAACA
>PYDT01000461.1:0-12986 GCA_004837865.1 Musa balbisiana | reverse complement strand
TTGCGTTAGTGAAGCCTGTACGGCCTGTGCCCCATTGTGGAGTCTGGCCCTATGAACTGCCTGGATTTGATCACCAAGCAATACTAGCTAAAAGAAATGTAAATCGATAACCGGGAGACGGGAGACTATGTTTATTGTAGCATGCAACCCGGTGAGAGAAATCCTATGCTTTGGGTTGTCTGAGAAACTCCCTCATGCTCACAACGTCGGCTACCTTGGGTACATGCCTGGATGCGCTAAGTATATTCTCAATAGAGTAAATAAACGGATTATATGCTTAATATAAGTAATGATCTAATCAGCAATAACAGAATAAGAGACAGTAGTTCAGTCGTCTATTAAGTCGTTTTAGTCTTCTTATTTTACAAGTGCACTATCATCTACCCACTTTGAGGAAATAGCTTATTTTCTGCAAACACTCATAGCTGACCGAAACAAATTCGTCCTAAAATGGGAAACAGGGACAAGTCATTGTTCTCGTTGAGGCTCATCTTAGGACACCTGCGTTATATTTTAAAAGATTGCCGCCCCAGCCAAATCCCCACCCTGACAATGTCTTCCGCCCCGGGATCGGCCCGCTAGGACGGGCATTGGGTCCAAAAGGAGGGGCCGGGACCCGCCTCCGACTCACGGAATAAGTAAAATAAAAGTAAAAGTAGTGGTATGTCACTTCCGCCGCGCGAACCGGGCTCCCACTTATCCTACACCTCTCAAGTCATTCACAAAGTCGGACAGAGTCAAGCTCAACAGGGTCTTCTTTCCCCGCGATTCTGCCAAGGCCCGTTCCCTTGGCTGCGGGGGTTCGCTGGATTGGATCGTAGGACATGGGACAGTGGGAATCGCGTTAATCCATATGAGCTCACTAATAGATGACGAGGCATTGGCTACCTTAAGAGAGTCATAGTTACTCACGACGTTACCCGCGCTTGGTTGAATTCGTCACTTGACATTCAGAGCATGGGCAGAAACAAATTAGTGTGAGCCTCCGGGGGACATGCAATGCTTTGTTTTAATTAAACAGTCGGATTCCCCTTGTACGCTACGTTCTGAGTCGGATGTTCGACGCACGGGGAAGCCCCCGGGGGGGCCGTTCCGGTCCGTCCCACGGCCGGAGCACGCGGACGACCCGCCTCTCGCCGCGGAGGGCAGCTCGCGCAGTCAGACGACAGCCGACGGGTAGCGGGGCCGGGGACCCCCGTGTCAGCCCTCAGAGCCAATCCATTTTACGAAGGGACGGATCCGTTTGGGCAGACTGCCCTGCATACATTGTTCCATGGGGCCAGCGGCTGTTCCACCTTGGAGACCTGATGCGGTTATGAGTACGAACGGGCGCGGGCGGGCACTCGGTCCTCCGGATTTTCAAGGGCGACGCTGGGGCGCGCACGAGCCGCGGACGTTGCGGCGCTCTTCCGGCCGCTGACCCTACATCCGGTGAGCAGTCCAGGGGGGCGGGCAGTAACAGAAAGAAAAGAGAAAACTCTTCCGGGCGCCCACGCGCGTCTCCGGACTTCCTAACGTGGCCGTCCGCCGCGCGTACCGGATCGGTTGATTTTTAACCCGATTCCCTTTCGGAGCTCGCGCGGAGACCGCTGCGACGGGCTTCCCCGTCCCTTAGGATCGGCTAACCATGTGCAAGGCCGTTCACAGGAACCTGTCCCCTCTTCGGCCTTCAAAGTTCTCATTGAATATTTGCTACTACCCTACCAAGATCGGCCAAGACGGCGCTCCGCCGGGGCGCGCCCGGGTTTTGCGGCGCCGCCCGCGCCCTCTACTCATCGAGGGGGATTGGCGCTCGCCCCGATGCCGGGTGGGTGCAGCGATTCCAGCGCCCACCATTTTTCGGGGCTGTAGTTGATTCGGCAGGTGAGGGTTACACCAACTCCTTAGCGGAGTTCGACTTCAATGACCACCGTCTGCTGTCTTAAATCGAACAAACAACCTTTGTGGTGTCGGGGGGAGCGCGCAGTGGGAACGTAACCCGGCTTACGGTTAATCACCCCGCACACGCCAGTTATCGCTACCAAAAATTGGCCCACTTGGAAGCTCGCGCCTTCCGCGACGCGGCTCAACGAAGCAGCCGCGCAGTCCTACCTATTTAAAGTTGAGATAAGGTCGAGGGCGTTGCGCCCCCGATGCCTCTATCATGGCTTTACCCGATAGAACTCGCAAGTGGGCCCAGCTAGCCTGAGGGAAACTTCGGAGGGAAAACCAGCTACGAGATGGTTCGATTAGTCTTTCGCCCCTATACCCAGTCAGACGAACGATGGCACGTCAGTTATCGCTTCGGGCCTCCACCAGAGTTTCCCTCTGGCTTCGCATCGCTCAGGCAGAGGTTCACCAATCTTTCGGTCGGACATGATTGCTCCCAACTGAACCCTTCACAGAAGATCGGGTCGGCGGCGGTGAAACCCTCGAGAGGGTTTCCCGCCGTCAGCGTCCTGGTGCCTTCCGGGTTTTTCAGCACCCGTTGGACTCGCAAGCAATGTCAGACTCCTTGGTCGGTTTTCAAGACGGTTCGGATGGGAGCCCATGGCCGATGCATAGGTCGCGAGTGTACCCCGCGGGGCACGCCGATGGCGCGCGTCATGTCCTCGACCGCATCGACGGTATCCCTCGAACGAACGATCGTCGTGATCGGCCGCGATGCAGGACCGACTGCATCGTCCGCACCACGAGCCGAGCGGCGGACCGGCTCTGACCGACGTTCCGCATCCGACCGAGGTGCATCGCGGTCCCCATACGATTCCCTCCCGGCAATTTCAACACTCTTTGACTCTCTTTCAAAGTCATTTTCATTCTTTCCCTAGCGGGGGGTACTGTTCGCTATCGGTCTATCGCCAATATTAGCGTGGACGGAATTTACGCCCGAGTGGGGCCTCTGCCTTCCCAAACACCCGACTCGTCGAACGCCCTAGTGGTGAGACAGGGTCCGAGAGGACGGGGCTATACCCCTCCCCGGCGCCCTTCCAGGGGACTTGGGCCCGGTCCGTTCGCTGAGGACGCTTCTCCAGACTACAATTCGGACGACGCGCCGCCCGATCGCAAGAGGCTGATTCCCGGTTCGCTCGCCGTTACGAAGGGAATCCTTGTAAGTTTCTTCTCCCGCTTATTGATATGCTTCAACTCCGAGGGGTAGCCCCACCTGACCTGGGGTAGCGGTCCGTGCAGTCGACTCGCACCACGACTTGGGTCTCGAGGCCTCGCCCGGGTCCCGAAGGCACGAGTACGGCTGCACAAGGCACCACACGCGTCGTGTTCGACAACCACCGACGGCCGCTCTTCGGCCAAACCGCCACCATCGGCACGGGGGGCCACCTCCCGCACACAGCCTCCACCCCCGAGGGGGGCATCGGCGAGCGTCGAACGCGTGACGCCCAGGCAGGCGTTTGCCCTTAGCCGGATGGCCTCGGGAGCAAATTGGTTCAAAGACTCGATGGTTACGGGATTCTGCATCACACCAGGTATGCATTTCGCTACGTTCTTCATCGATGCCGAGAGGGAATATCCGTTGCGAGAGTCATCCAAGGTGTCACCGTGGAATTGTATCCTCCGGCATGCAGAGAGGCCCTCCGACTAAGATGTTCGTGTAACCTTGGCGCTCTCACGCGCCCCCGGGTTGGGATTCATCCACTCGGTCGTCCCACCGAGGAGGCTGGATTCGACATCGGGGGGTTGTGTCGGGACGAGAACGACGAGCAATCGTGATGCATTCACGGTTTCCCGTCAGTGGGTCTCGCCAAATGATCCTTCCGAAGGTTCACCTAACGGAACATTGTTACGACTTCTCTCCTATTAAATGATAAGGTTCAGTGGACTTAGCGACGTAGCGGTCGGCGAAACGCCCACGTCGCATCGATCCGAACACGTCACCGGCCATTCAATCGGTTAGGAGCGATGGGCGGTGTGTACCAAAAGGGCAAGGGACGTATCAACGCGAGCTGATGACTCGCGATTAATAGGAATTCTCGTGAAGACCAACAATTGCAATAAGGAGCTATCCCCTCCAATGAATACATCAGTGTAGCGCGACTCGTGCGGCCCAGAACCTCGAAGGGCATCACAGACGTTTATTTGCCTCAAACCTTCCGTGGCATAAACGGCATAGTCCCTTAAGAAGATGGCGCGGGAGGGATGCCTCAGCATAGCTAGTTAGCAGGCTGGGTCTAGTTTCAGTTTATCGGAATTAACATAGACAAATCGTTCCACCAATAAAGAACGGCCCATGCCACCCACCATAGAATCAAGAAAGAGCTCTCGTTGTCAATCATTGCGATGTCGGGACATGGTAAGTTTCCCGTTGGTGAGTCAATTAAGAACGAAGGCTCCACCGGGTGGTGCCCTTTCCGTCAATTACCTTTAAGTTCGCCTTGCAGACCATACTCCCCGGCAAACCAAGACTTTGGATTTTCATAAGGTTGCGGCGGGAGTCCTAAGAAGCAAACTCAGACGATCCATGGTCCGGGGCATCCGTTTTGGTTGAGCCTAGGGACGGTAATCTGATCGTCTTCGAGCCCCCAACTTTCGTTCTTGATTAATGAAAAACATCTTGGCAAATGATTTCGCACAGTGGTTAGTCTTTAATAAATCCAAGAATTTCACCTCTGACTATGAAATATGAATGCCCCCGAATGTCCCTTCTTAATCATTCTCAGATCCCGAAAGGACAACCAAATAGGACCGAAATAATGTGATGTGATCCATGCTCATGTATCCAGAGGTGGCTTGCTTTGAGCCTCTAATTTATTCAAAGTAAAAGAGAGGAGGCACGACCCGGCCAGTAAGGCCAGGCCGAATCGACGCCAGAAGGGATGGACGACCGTGGGTGCACACCCCCCCACCCAGCGGAAAGAGGACCGACCGACCCGTCCCAAAGTACCAAAAATAAGAGCTGTTTAACTGCCACAACTTAAATATACGCTATTGGAGCTGGAAAATTACCGCGTCTGCTGCACCAGACTTGCCCTCCAATGGATCCGTTTAAACGGATTTAGCTTGTAATCATTCCAATTACCAGACCGAACGAGACGGTTATGTTAATTTATTGTCACTACCTCCCCGGTGTCAGGATGGGAATTTTGCGCCGCCTGCTCTTCGTGGGATTGTGGTAGCCGTTTCCAGGCTCCATCCCGGAATCGAACCCTAATTCTCCGTCAAACCGATCACCACAAGGGGTAGGGCCCTATACATACAGCGAAAGTGATAGGAGCGCAGAAGAAATTTGAATGATGCGTCGCCGGCACAAGGCGTGCGATCCGTCGAGTTCTCATGAATCATCGGAGCGAAGGGCAAAGCCCGCGTCAGCTTTATCTAATAAATGCATCCCTTCCGGGGACAGTCGCGGGTTTGTTGCACGTATTAGCTCTAGAATCCTACGGTTATCCGAGTAGCAGTACCATCAAAACCAAACTAGAAACTTGATTACATGAAGCCATTGCAGTTTCACACAGTCTGAAAAGTTCATACTTAACAGCAGGGCTAATATTTGAGACAAGGCATACTGACTACTGCAGGATCACCAGGTCAGCACGTCCTCAACGACGCCAAGCCAAACATGCCACCATTACCACAAGGGAAAGGGGAGAAAAGGGAGAGCAACGATGGGAGGCGGTTCATCCGTCGAGGGCGACAAAGCAAGCCAAACCGATCGGTGCCAAGAGTCAAAAGGACCATGAGGGACATTCCTACTCCACTACATCCAAGAGAACTCATAGTGAACCGGAGCCACTGAGACGGAGGGGTCTTGGACCATGCCATAGTTCGAGGACACACAAGGTGCACGGACATCGACACTCCTCACCGATGCACTGAGAAGTGGATAAAAGTAAACCAATCCACTTTCAAAGAAAAATAGGGTAGATTCAGCAACACACACATCTCCGTGCAAACAAAGAGGGATGAAGAGATTTGCAGCGTCGGCAGCTAGCTGCACAATAGCAGGGAGCCTACCACGGAATACAGATCATCACAAATTCACATGCCGACACAGTCACCCATCGGACAACCCATCGCCAACCACGCGTAACAAAGACTCTCAAGTGGACGGATCAAACAAGGGGCAATCGACGACAGGAAACGACGGAATGAAAGTAATACAGAGAAAGGCATTTTTGGAAATACAGCAAAAGAAGATTGGCAAGAAGAAACCAAAACAGACCAAAAACAGTACCAAAACTGACGGTTTTGGAACCGCTCACCACCGTCGCTGCGGCACGCGAAAAACGGCACAAAAAGGGCCAAAACAGCCAAACAACAGGACAAAACTGGACCTTTTTGGCTGCGCGAATCCGAGAGGCGAGCGGGGACAGCGAAGAGAAGCATGGGGCCCCGGAACCTGCCATGGCTATACGAAAGCCCCATCCATCCCGTGCCACCCGGGGGGGTTAGGGTGCTGAGATGGCTGACGTTTTGGGACCACTAGCCACCGTCGCTGCGGCACGTGAAAACGGACCAAAAAAAAAGAGCCAAAACAGCCCAAAAAAAACAGGCCAAAAATGGCCATTTTCGGCCCTCTGCCGCCGCACGCGAGCGGCGAGCGGCGGCAGTGAGCGAAGCATGGGGCGGCACATTCCTGATATACGGAAAGCCACATCCAGCACGTGCACCCAGGGGGTTCCAGGGTGCTGAGCTGGCTGAAGTTTGGGACCCGCTCGCAAAAGTCGCTGCGGCCACACGGAAAACGGACCAAAAATGGGCAAACAGCCAAAAAACAGTGCCAAAAACAAGGCCATTTTGGTCTTCCGCGATGGCGAGCGGGACGCGGCTGGCCGCGATGGACGAAGCATGGGCTTGGCACCTCCTGCTATACGAGAAAGCACCAATCCAGCCCTTGGGCCCCCCGGGGGGGGTTTCCAGGGTGCTGGATGGACTGACGTTTTGGAACGCTCGCCACCGTCGCTGCGGCACGTTGGAAAACGGACCAAAAAAAAGAACGGGCAAAACAGCCCAAAAAAAACAGGCCACAACGGGCTTATTTTGGTGCGCGAGCGAGCGTGCGAGCGGCGGAAAGCGAGAGGAAGCATGGGCGGCGGGCACCTGCCATGCTATACGAAGACCATCCAGCCTGTTCAACCGGGGGGGTTCTAGGGGGCTGGATGGCTGACGTTTTGGACGTCGCCACGTCGCTGTTTGTTGCACGTGAAAGCGGACCCAAAACGGGCCAAAGACAGCCAAAAACAGGCCAAAAACTGGCAATTTTTGGATTGCCCGAGTGGAGCGCGCGAGCGAGCATGGGAGCGGACAGCGACGCATGGGGTGAGGCACCTCCCTTCTTCGACAGCCCATCCGCCCTGTGCCACCCGGGGGTGGTTCCCAGGGTGCTGAGATGGCTGACGTTTTGGGACCACTAGCCACCGTCGCTGCGGCACGTGAAAACGGACCAAAAAAAAAGAGCCAAAACAGCCCAAAAAAAACAGGCCAAAAATGGCCATTTTCGGCCCTCTGCCGCCGCACGCGAGCGGCGAGCGGCGGCAGTGAGCGAAGCATGGGGCGGCACATTCCTGATATACGGAAAGCCACATCCAGCACGTGCACCCAGGGGGTTCCAGGGTGCTGAGCTGGCTGAAGTTTGGGACCGCTCGCAAAAGTCGCTGCGGCCACACGGAAAACGGACCAAAAATGGGCAAACAGCCAAAAAACAGTGCCAAAAACAAGGCCATTTTGGTCTTCCGCGATGGCGAGCGGGACGCGGCTGGCCGCGATGGACGAAGCATGGGCTTGGCACCTCCTGCTATACGAGAAAGCACCAATCCAGCCCTTGGGCCCCCCGGGGGGGGTTCCAGGGTGCTGGATGGACTGACGTTTTGGAACGCTCGCCACCGTCGCTGCGGCACGTTGGAAAACGGACCAAAAAAAAGAACGGGCAAAACAGCCCAAAAAAAACAGGCCACAACGGGCTTATTTTGGTGCGCGAGCGAGCGTGCGAGCGGCGGAAAGCGAGAGGAAGCATGGGCGGCGGGCACCTGCCATGCTATACGAAGACCATCCAGCCTGTTCAACCGGGGGGGTTCTAGGGGGCTGGATGGCTGACGTTTTGGACGTCGCCACGTCGCTGTTTGTTGCACGTGAAAGCGGACCCAAAACGGGCCAAAGACAGCCAAAAACAGGCCAAAAACTGGCAATTTTTGGATTGCCCGAGTGGAGCGCGCGAGCGAGCATGGGAGCGGACAGCGACGCATGGGGTGAGGCACCTCCCTTCTTCGACAGCCCATCCGCCCTGTGCCACCCGGGGGTGGTTCCCAGGGTGCTGAGATGGATGACGTTTGGACCGCTCAACACCGTCGCGGCGGGCACACGAAACGCGACAAAACGGGCAAACAGCCACAAAAACAGGCAAAAAGGCCTGTTTGGCCTGCCTCTGCGACCCTGCGGCGGCGAGCGGCGGGGCAGCCCGACTGCGAAGCATTGGGCTTGGGCACCTTCCCTGCTATACGGAAAGACCAAGCCAGCCCCCTGTGCCACTCGGGGGGGTCAGGTGTCCTGCTGAGATGGTGACGTTTTGGACACGCTCGCCCAAAGTCGTTGCGGCACGTGAAAACGGACAAAAACGGGCCAAAACAGCCCCAAAAAACTGGCCTAAACTGGCCATTTTTGCTGCGCGGAGCGAGCGGCGAGCGGCGGACAGCGGAAAGCGAAGCATGGGGCGGGACCTTCACTGCTTACGGAAAACGCCATCAGCCTGTGCAACGGGGGGGTTCCAGGGTGCTGAGTTGATGACGTTTGGGACCGCTCGCCCACCGGCGCTGCGGACACCGTGGAAAAGCGGGACCAAAAAAAACGGGTCCAAAAAAGCCCAAAAAAATAGGCCAAACTGGCCATTTTTGGACTGCTGCGAGAGTTTTGCGCGCGAGTGGAAGACAGGATAGCGAAGCTGGGGCGGGCACCTTCCCTGCTATACGGGAACGCCCAATCCCAAGCCCTGTGCCACACGGGGGGTTCCAGGGTGCTAGATGGGCTGACGTTTGGACCTTTTGCCGCTCGCACCGTCTTGCGGCACTGCGAAAAACGGTAACAAAAACTGGCCCAAAACAGCCAAAAAAGGCCCAAAAACTGGCCATATGTAGGTCTTTTCTGCGACGACCGCGGAGGGCGATAGCACGGCGAGCGGGCGGGCCCGGGCAGCGAGCGAAGCATGGGCAGCCACCTTCGCTATCGAAAGCCCCATCAGCCCGTGCCACCCGGGGGGTTCCAGGGTTGCTGAGATGGCTGCCGTTTTGTGACCACTCGCACCGTCGCTGCGGGCACACGAAAACGGACCAAAAACTTGGCAAACACAGCCCAAAAAAAGGCCCAAAAGGGGCCATTTTTTGGTTTTTTTCGGATCCCTGCGCGATGCGTAGCGGCGAGCGAGCGGGCAGCTGGAGCGCGAAGCATTGGGCTGCACTTTCCTGACATACGCCAGCCCCACTCCAGCCCTGTGCCAACCGGGGGGTTACAGGGTGCTGTAGATGGGCTGACGTTTGGGGACCGCTATGACACGGCCTTAGTTGAATTGCCTACGGCGTGGTCCAGTGATTGAGGCACCTGACGGCTAAAACGCCGAACTTAGCTTGCGTTACCCAAAGTCCAGAGTCACCCTCGTGGCCGAGGACGCGAAACTTGCTGGCGGTTGCCTAAAGGTCGCGCTAGCCATTCGCGTCTGCTCCGCAGGTAGCCCACTTTTAACCTCTCGCAGGTCCCGAAGGACCTGTAAAGAGAGAAAAGTTGGTTAGCCGTCTAGTCGAAAGACACGAGCGACGGACAAGTCCGGAAGTCTCGCGGAAAAGGGGGAAGCTTTACAAACAAGTCGACGAACACTTGTGTCACAAGGAGGAGGAAAAGAGGGAGAAGAACGTGGGGGAAAAACAAGGCGCTTCCAAGGATGAACGAAACAGCATGCAAGCCCACAAATAGCCGATCACTGGTCCCTGCCGCGAACCACAAGTCCCGTAAAATGGTCACGTGGCGAACTTAGAAAGAGCTGAGTTCAACGCCGGGGTATATAACCGAAGCCCCATCCAGCCCTGGCCACCGGGGGGTTCCTAGGGGATGAGATGGCTGAAGTTTTGGTGAGCGGAGGGCAGATGCAGAAATCAGCCCGCCGGCACACGAAAACGGAGCCGTTTGGGCTGTTTTTGGGGTGTTTTGCTCTGTTCGGTGACGCGGGCGCTTGTACGCGCAGCGAGTTCGAACTTAAAATTTTACAAGCAAAATGACCCAAACTAAGAGAAAACATCCTGCCACGAGCTGTAATGGTGGGCGTGTGAGAGAGAACGGTTCGTTGAACGAAGTTGTTGGGTGCGAAAGCGGACCGTGCGTGACAGGTCTCCACAACTTAAACTTCGACGCCCTCGTCGACGCTGTATTGTGGAAGTGTTGAAGATTGTGTCTTCATGCCGTAGGACATCCTCTGGCTCCCAGCTGGCTTCGGATTAGGGGAAGCTTTACCACTTCACAATACTCGTTTGGTCAGCCCATTGGGTAGCTTTATCTCTACAGGTTCGCCAAGATTGTTTCAACTCGCTTTGTAGGAGGCAAGTGGGGTGGGGTGGGAACGAGGTTCGGTATACTTCGTGATGCATCTTGCGGACGGTGGCTTAGGCTTTCAGGGTGATGGCATGTGAAGAACATTATGAATTTTTGAACAACGCCGGCAGCTGCAACTGTAGGAAAACATTGCTACCCTGCGATAATTGGGAAGGGTTCCCGTCATATTTGCGCACCACATCCCTTGTGGATTTGTTCCGGAAGAAATTGGCCGATGCTGGTTGACGCTTTACCAACACCAAAATCGACCGACCTTGAACTCTGGCGGTCGCCTCCAAGTCGCCCCCTTATCATTCTTTTGCCGACTTATCCCAAGTAAGCACCCGAGCAATATCTGCCATTCGGTGCCATCCTTGCGAATGGTAGCGACGGGCTTACTCCAGTGATCCAATTGCCAATGGTGTGCGGACTGGGTTTGACGGTTTTTGTCCGTAATATCTCGAAGGGGCTCTTGTGGACGCAGAGATCCGCGCACGTTGTAGGAAATTGGCAATGTCCAACAAACTTCACACATACTCGTGGTGGCAAGCAAGTCAGGTGCCGAAGATATTGCTCCAACTGAGAGAGTTTTATACCTTGCAGTCTGGAATCGTTCGGGGGTGGAGGCTTGTGGAGAGTTATAACTTGACCCCAAACAAACTTGACTAACCGGTACAGAATGTCCCAGGAACGAGCATTAGATCACTAATGATGTTGGCGGGAAACCCCAAATACGTCACCACATCTCTTCATCATCAGCTTGGCAGCCCCTCTGACTGAAAAGTGTGTAGGGGAGCAGCATGAAGGTTTTGACTTACTTTGAAAAACCGATCGACCACACCGAGTCATCGATCCGAGTCTCCCTACACGTGGCAAGCTCATATGAAAGTCAAGGAAAGCTTCCCACGAGCCTCTCTCGGCACGGGCAACGCTCTCCAAAAGTCCCACCGACTTTCCGTTGTGTGGTCCCGCCTTGTCTTGTTGGCCAAGGGAGGCACGTTCGAAACATATTCCTCCCCGTCAATCCCATCTTTGCCAAGCTTAGAAGGCCTCTCCAGAGAGCCAATGTTCTTGAATACCTGGATGTCCAACCCAAAGGGGAATCATGACACTCTTTTAAGAGTTCACGCCCAATTGTACACTCGGGGAAGAAACCATTCCCTTTTGTGTAAACAAGTCCCTCCTGGACCCAAATCGTCT
Source organism: Musa balbisiana (assembly GCA_004837865.1). Classification (NCBI taxonomy): domain Eukaryota; kingdom Viridiplantae; phylum Streptophyta; class Magnoliopsida; order Zingiberales; family Musaceae; genus Musa; species Musa balbisiana. Next base: position 1,286 of record PYDT01000461.1, on the reverse strand, counting down.
GCCTTGCCTTCTTTGCATGAGCTGCATCCGTATTACTGCTTGGGGTCACTATACAGTCCATCCTGATCTGGAAAGGAAGTTGGAGTGCACTGACTTGCTTGCCTCCGCCCTCCAATTGTATGGCATTCATGCGCTCCACTTTCCGACTCAATGCATCGCCACAGACCATTTTTGCCTTCCAGGTTTATACCCATTGTCCTTCAACGTTTCAGTCAAGACGTCCTGCCATCGTGCTTGTTTGGGGAAGAGTTTCCTTCTGAAGTTTGAAATATCTCAGAGCGATGTTGGCTGTCCTCAGCACAATCGCGATCCTAGAATATAGGGTCGCCAAAACCCGTAGACAGTGGATCATCACCGCCGTCATCTCCTTCTCAGGCAACCGGATACCGCCGCTCGTCTCGTTGAGTTTGCGGCTCTCGTAGGCAACCGATGACCCCTCCTGCATGTCCCTCCCCCAATAGCTAAGTCTGAAGCATCTTATGACTTCGAAGGGCTCCCATAGTCCCTCAATTTGAGCACCGGTTTCTTCAGAACAGCACCTTCAGATCTTGAATGCTGGTTCACATTTGTCAAACACTTCCAAGGCTGCTCCTCTTCATACACATCCGTCAGGGAGTTTGCAACGCTTCGATACCCCCGCTATAAGCGTCTATAGAGTATGACGAAACCAGGAGGATTCCCACTCTGGCAAGCCCGCCGCACCTTCTTTGGAGTTCGCCATTCCGCAACTGCTTGCACCTTTGATTTGTCCATCCGATGGAGCCGATACCGCTTCGAGCCCAAGAATAATCTCCCGTTTGGGGAAAGTACTTTCTCCTTTTTCACAACAAGTGTTCTCCCTGAGCACCTTGAAAATTGTCCGTGAGGTGCTTGACATGCTCTCGAGCGTTTGACTGTAACACGATCTCGTCTCAGTGTAGACGACCACGAACTTGTCCAATACTCCTTGAATAACTGGTTCTGATACTTCAGAACTGGCCGGGGGAGCGTGTTAACGCCGAAGGCATCACCAGACCATACCGCTCCATACCTGGTCACACAGTAGTCTTTCCGCTTTCGTCGCCTTCAGCAATGCGCACCTGCCCTACCCCGACCGAGTCGCTTTTCGAGAAATACTGGCCTTGCCCAACGGTCGAACAGTCCGCGATGAGCGGGATGGGATACTTGTTCTTCACCCCGTCACTTTGTTGAGGCTCGTAATCAACGCATAGTCGGAGGCTCCCCTCTTGTTTCGTTTTGGAAGAGGCCTGGAGCTCCGAATGTGCTTTAGAGCTGCGGATGAGACC
>PYDT01001964.1:0-12986 GCA_004837865.1 Musa balbisiana | reverse complement strand
ATCCGATCGAAACTTTCGAATATGGAATTAAAAGGATCAAATGAAATGATACTCTGAATCATATAACTATATGAAAATACGATCAACCAACATTATCGAATTTGAAAAGAGTGGAAGAAATGGTGATCCTCTTTTCCGACCGCGAGATCCTGAATCGGGAATCCTGATGTATATAGATACAAATGAGCCAATGAGAGCAAGAATTTCCAGGAACATTTGGAAACATTTCGTTTATGAACAGAAGAAAACCGGTTTCAAGTAGATGTTCGATCGCGTTACGTATAATCAATATTCGATTGATTGGGTCCGAGGACTATCGACAAACAAAATTGTCTAAGTCACTCGTTTCTTTTGGCCAAGGCACTTCGTTTCTTTTTGTCCCAAGGTCACTTCTTTGTCCAAGTCACTTCCCTTTTTGTCCAAGTCACTCCCCTTTCTTTGTGAATCGGGAATATCCCAATTCATAGGTCGAGATACACATCCGTGAATGGAAAGGTCGAATGATCACCTCCGCAATCAGTTGTTAAATAATAGGTGTTCAATCGTTCATTTGAATATAATTGAACCTTTTTTTTCTATTGGAGATCATGATACTTCCCAAAGTACCGGAAGTCTTTATTCAATGGAGGAACAAACATTACCATTTGTGTTCAAAAAGATACCAGAGTGGGTGATGATCATTCTATCCTAGAATAATCGCAGGGAAATCCTTGCTAACACGGATTCGATTTCTCAATGACTTTCTATCTGAACAACTGTTCTATCGGTTTTCTTTCTAAATCCATTCCTGCATTTACCCTCACCGTATCAGTTTGGTATCAGAGTAAGGCTAGAGATCATGGCAAGGCGGAATGGAAAGATGTATTTTGTGAAGGTAGTGACCCTGAAGATTGACGCGGTCGTTGAGACTGCAGCTACGACAAATTGTTTTGCGTAGTCTACAAGAAAAAAATGAACTAATCGACGAACTTCAAGTAGACAACACCCAGCATGAAAAATGAGTTCGAGAGTTACTTCTGATGATGATATACCTCTCTTCCAAGGGTCGATAAGATTTCAGAGAAGAAATAAGTCCAGACGATTTGCAGAATAAATATAACCCCAGATTGAATATTCCATCCAGAATTTGAGGTAAATAAATGTTAATATTTTATCGTTGGCGTAATACAGTAGAAATAATTTTTGATTTTTCATGAACCACCGAACAAAAGAGGTCAAACTTGTGGCACTCAAACTTAACTTAATCATCTTTTTGGTGGGAAAATCTGAGAAACAAGAGAACGTAGGGGAAGAGTAAGATCGTTACATGGGAGAAATGAAAAGGGATCTGAAAGAGAAAATATTTTACCTCATCTATAGTCAAGAGATCTTCCAAAATTATGATTTCAAGCAAAAAGATCTAGTGTGAGGATACACTGCGCAATTCGATAATTTGATGTTGAAAGGAGTGCGTGTGGAACCGGAAGAGCAAACAATCGCAAGATACTACCTAGGAGGTATGAACTATCGAGATTGCTAAAGTTGTCACCGTACAACCATATTTGTCTTTAACTGATGTGGCAAGCTGGCATTACAAGTTGAAAAGCACAGAAGTTTGAAAAAGAGTTTTTCGATACAACTCAAAGAAGGCTATACAAGAATGAAGTTCCAAGGCCTTTGTCCAAAGCATGTGATAATGAAGGTACAAGAAAAGGGTGAGACTATGTAAGCATAAAAACACCTAATTTCTTTCTTCTACCCCAATTGGCCGAAAATGCTCAAATTCCATGGTTTTTGGTTTGTCCAAATAGGAGGATGTACTTTGGTGAAGATTCATAGTGATGTAGGAGAGATGAGCTGAGGACGAACCAAAATACGCTGATTTGAGGAATATATTCTTATTGCTTTCATGGTTTTCTATTGTATTGAAACTTAGTTTACAATGTCCTCTGGGCCGACGATGAAAGTTGGGTGATAAAAAAGGTGTTTCAACACTAATGCACTTCTCTTTGGCAAGATTTGCTTGGGGTGATCATCAATAGTGGCAGCTTTGAGAATGTATGATCTTTGATCTGGTTTCAGAAGCTAACGTTGGGACAACCATCCCTCCTCCACATCCATACCATTTATGTTGGCTTACAGAAAGGCAATGACATCAATGTAACTAAAATATTTTAGTTTTTCATTTTCTATTGTCAGTATTATAAAGATTACGGTCTGGTGTGATATGCTCCTATGGAGGCTTGTCCTTGTTTGTTGGAAGACCTTGTCAGTATATCGAAGGGTGTTTGTTATGACGACTACAAAACATACTTATTCTTTTAAGGTGAAGGAAAAGAAGATTATCTTAGCTCCCATTAAACCCTCCGAACTCAGTGCACCAAAGAATAAAGTTAGTGCTTTTATGGCCTAGGTAATGCAAATGTGAATAGACAAGGGTGGTCAAATTAAATGGCTCTCGTAGTAGAGAGGAAATGAGCAAACCCACAAGGAGACACCAGCAATCATGAGGAAACAAAAATCCTGGAAGAATTTGAAGATTTTATAAAACACAACAGAAGAGATTACACATGGCCTTACACCCTTGAGAGACAGCCAACATCACATTGATCTCATCCAGGGGACGTATTCTACCTATAAGGCAGCATATAGAATGAGTCCAGCAAGGAGCAGAAGAACTTCAAAGGCAAGTTGGATGCAATGGTGAAAAAAAGGGTTAATTCGGGGAGAGAGCAGGAGTACTGTGCGGTTCAAGACTTGTGGTTGCCTCAGAAGGATGGTCGCTTGGGAATCGTGCGTGGACAGTCGCGAGGGGACAGGGGAGGATGGCTAGCGACCATCAACAAAGATCAACAGTGGGACTATCGCTTTCCATTCCAGGTAGATGATTTGCTTGATGCCAATTGGGGGAGTTGTTATATTCTCAAAATTGATTGAGGAGTGGCTATCACAAAATAGATGAGGCCGGAGATAGTGAAAAAACACATTTAAAAACTAGAGAGGCTTATATGAATGGTTGGTTATGCCATTTGGGCTATCTAATGCTACCGAGCACCTTCATGGAGATTATGAATCACATACGTAAGCCATGCATTGAAATATTGTTGTCGTTTATTTTGATGATATATTGGTGACAACAGAGCAATGAGGAGATAGAATCATCTAAAAGAGGATCTTCTTATTTTGAGTCAGCGCAACAGCGTTGATGCTAATTAAAGAAGTGTGGATTCTTTACTTCTAGTGGGTGTTTTGGGGTGTGTTGTGTCAAGAGATGGAATCATGATGGTCAAAGTAAGGTAGAGGCTATTCTCAATTGGCCGCCACTTGCTGTCATGGCATGATGTGAGGCGTGCCATGGGCTTAACGTCGTTTTCGTAGAAGATTTATCAAGGGTTTCAGCTCATTGTCGCTCAAATCACCGAATGTCTGAAATGTGATAATTCAAATGGAGTAGTGAAGGATAATTATGCTTTTGAGATTTTAAAAAGAAAGGTGACCGAAGTTCCTATCTTGTTCTACGCCAAATTTGACAAGTGTTTGAAAGTGAAGGTGATGAATCTAATATGGGAATTGGTGCTATTTTGTAGTCAGACGGAAAGCCATGGCTTTTTAGTGAAAACTTGGAATGATACAGAAAGAAATCCTCTACTTATGATAAGGGAGTTTATGCGATTTATCGAGCTTGTCTCATTGGAGTCAATTCTTATTGCCAACCATTGGTCTTATACTTCTGATCATGAGGCATAAACGTTCAATTACTCATCAAACACAAAAGAAATAAGAGGCATGTGTTAGGACCCTTGTTTCTAAGCTTTGGAATAATGTTTATTGCGTCTGTTTCGTCAGTTGGTTATTGAGTCTATTTAGCTTCAGTTAGAGGGTCAGGTAGAGGGGTTATTTAATATTTATTATTATTAAGAGTCGCAAGTCTTGTGGGACTCTAGGTGGAACTCTATAGTAGTGTTGTAAATGCTGTTTTTGGGAAATCAATGATGAAGTATTATTCCACTCTGGACACAACCCTAGGAGGGAGGATCCCTCGGAACGTGAGAAAGGAGGGCGATCCTCGAAGCGATTCATATCATCCCTTTTCTTTCCTTTCTTCCACGAATAGGACTTTGGGTTTATCAATTGTATCAGAGCGGTGATCCTCGGTTCTCGCTGCAGTGTTGCAGTAGTTGTAAACAAAAAAACAAAAAATTGTTGAGGCAGGGTTTGAAGCCGGGCAGCCGTACGACCGGCTCGACCCTTCATCAACGAGAGGAACTCTGCATCTGGGTCAGCGACCAACTGTTGCCCCTCTCTACCGTCGTCGCATTGCCAGCCAGTAGCCGCCACCACGTCGCTGCCCCTTGCGATGCAGTTATCTTCGTATTCGGAAAAAAAAAAAAAAAAAAAGAAAAAAGAGAAAAGAAGAAGAAGAAGCCGAGCAGCCACCTCTGCTTCCCCAAGCGGACCCCTTTGCTGGCGCCACCCGCCGTGTTGCTTCCCGGCCGAACGGGTACCACCAGCAGTCGCTTGTCTGCCCAGCCAGTAGCCACCACTGCCGCACCTGGCCAGCGACTTCGCCTCCTCGCTGACCCGAATCTCGCCGAGCGAGAAGAGCCACGACCCTCGTTTCCCAGCCAGCGACCACCCATATCTTCGCGTCTACCGTGGGCGGACGATGCGCCTGAGCCGCACTGCCACGCTGCTTCCTTGGTTGCAGCTTTGGTCGTGCTTCTGTCGGCATTGCTGCTTTCTGATGGTGCGATAGAAACAGAGCAGCCGTCGGGCCCTCTGCATGCCACAGGCGCGGTTACGCTTACACGCCGCCGCTGCTTCCAGGCCACTTCAACGCCACCACTCTCGCTATTGCCGGGCTACCACCACTGCCAGCCACCGTGCGCCGATGTGCGCATGTCCAAGTCCGAGGATCCCCTTGCCCGCATCCGTAGTGACAAAACAGGGCAAATCACGGTTGCCAGTGTTCCAACCTGTGACATCGCCGACTCCTCCATTCTCCACGCCGGCGGCTAGCCGCAGAGCAGGACCCTCCTCGGCGAGTTGTGGACGCTGCACCCGAGGCCCGCGAGACGCGCCACCACCGGGCCTCCTTCTCACCGTCGCCCACCGTTTGCAGACACGCCAGCGGCTCTGGTGTGGTGCCATAGAAACAGAGCTTCCTCTGTGTTGTGCCCGTCGATCCCTACCGCGACACCTCGTGCCTCCTTCTCAACCGCCGTCGCTGCACTCCGACCAGCGACCACGGGTTGCCAGCCACCGCAGCCTTCTCCTCAACCACTTCGTGATCCTTCCAGCCAACGGACCAAATCGCCCATTCTGCAGCAGCTGCCCTCTGAGCAAGCGCACCGGGTAGCAACCACAGCAAGTACGCTGCCTACTAACCTAGCAGCGCAGAGCACCATCGATTCCATTTCAAACCGACCCGCTTTCAGCGCTGCCTCCCCTGCTTGCCTTTCTACCATAAACCGCGGTTGGCCATCACCAGTCGTTAGCTCAACCCCGCTACCCGGGTTTCTTCCCCTGCGTGAGCCCCCTTGGGTCCGAGCAGCTGCAACCACACGACGTAGTCGCTTTTCAGCCGACGGCCTTCTCACCCCACAGTGACAGAGATAGGGCAACAACCTTCCTCCAACGCAAGGCCCACAACACTGTTGAAATCTCAGATTTGATGATGAAAACTAATTGATTGTATTTAGAGTTGTAAGGGCAGCTTTGAGTGATGAAGGTCTACTCGGATAAGGATTTATGAAAGTGACGCAGGAGGAATGACATTGCAACGGGAGGAGATCACGGTAGGATAATTGGACGGGTAGAATGCGTGGGACGTCGGGCATCGGGAACAAGGGGAAGCAGAATGCACCAAGGCTATCGGGGGTTACGGAGGTCAACCGTCGTCGATGGGCAACAACCCGCCAGAGTGAGACGATGTACACTGAAGAATCGTGGACGACAGCGCCAACCAATGACGTGCGGGGCATAGAATTGTCAATTAGCGTTGGTAAAGAATTGTCTAGATCGGAGTTAGAGAGTTTGGCTTGTGTGTGTGCAGGACTTAACTGTACGATACGATGAAAGTACATTTAAAGCGAAACAAAAGTGCCAGAGTCAAGCGCGAAGGATTCATTGGGAGTTCGGGAGATGTTCGACGGAATCCGAAGGTGCGCGGGAATGCTTGCCGGACTAGGCCGAGAATGAGTAGGGAGCTTGCTGAGGGTTTTTCGGAAGCCGCCAAAAGGTGTAGGAGTTCACGGAGCTCACGAGAAAGACGAGCTTGCCAAGAAGCTCGTCGGAACTCGGACCAAGGATCAAATCGTAAGTCTAGGAGATTGACGGGAGTCCACAGAATGGTTCGAGAGTTTATCGAAGACGGCCAGAAGGTTCGCCGAAAGCTGCCGGAAGAAGTTCTTGACTTTGGACTTTGTGTAATAGTTAGAAAATATCTTTAGAAATTTGTAGTTAGACGTTTAATAGGGCTAGGATTAGGTTGTTATCCTATGAACCAAGGGGGCCAATTCAGGCCCAAGTTCGGACTGGTTTGGGCCAATTTTGGGAGACCAACCAGTGAGCGAAATATTGAAATAGTGTCAGGCGTGGGGCACCGCCAGAGGCAAAGAGCTAGGCGGTGGAAACGCGGGTCGGGGCGGGTGGCACGCCCAGCAACCGAGAGCAAGCGGTGGCCACCGCTAGATGTCGGGACATAAGAGGAAAATTTCGCATTTTTGCGAGCCCAAATTTGAAGTCTCTTGAGGCGTAAATACACCTCATTCTACAGCAGAGAACACAACGTTTGAGCAAGCCCCCCCCCCCCCCCCCCCCCCCCCCCCCCCCCCCCCCCCGTTGATTGAGCGAAAGGTCTTAGAAAGTCTTAGGCAATCTTGGTTTTCAAATTTGCTAAGGGTTCACCTCGGCGGCGGGGATAGACGGGAAGGGCAGGGGAGGGGGGGAGGAACGAACTCTTTCTTGAAAATCTGTAAGAGTGTGAACGCTTGTAAAGAGTTGTAAGAGGGGTATTCCTACCCTTCCATTTCAATTGATTTGCTAGTGAAAGGTGGGAGCCTCGTCGCAGAGGGGCCTAGCAAGTGGATGTCGTCATTTTGGACAGGCGAACCACTTTAAAAATGGCGTAATCTCGGGTCTTGCATTTCTATTGTTGCTATTACCATTACTGCAAATTTCTTAGACTTGCTTTATTACTCAATTACTTAGTTGCTCTACATTACGAATACCGCTTTCAAGTTAAATTTTTACCGTACGAAAAAGTTTTCAAAACCGACGTTTTAATCCGCTGACACTAATTCATTCCCACCCCTCTTAGTGTCTTGATCCAACAATTTTGCGTATAGAGCTCCCCCCCGTATTCTCATTCGGATTTACACAGAGAGGAAATGGTCCTTCATGGCTTTCAGGGGCTTTTCGGTTTTTCGTCCACCGTTGTTTAACGGATTGGACTACACTATTGGAAAACTCGGAATGAGAGTTTTATTGATTCTATGAACTTGGATTATGGAATATTGTTGAAAAACGGTTTTCAAACAGGCCCTCGAAGCGATGACACGACCATGGTCGGATTGGAGAGAAGCATTTTCTTTAAACGCAAGGCTATGAATGCCTTATTTGCGCTTTGGACAAAACTGAGTTCATCGGATTTTATGGGCGAAACGGTTGTGATATTTGCGAACACTTGAATCACACACGAGGGACAATAGTAGAGTCAAAGACTCGAAAGTAACATTTTATGTATGAGTTGAGCTTTTTCAAATGCAACAAGCGGAATATAGGCGACATGTACACCCGTTTCACGGATGTCGTAAATAATCTAAGAGTTCTTGGTAAACTTTTTTGAATTTTGATCTCGTAAGTAAGATCTTAAGTCCTTCCAAAAAGGTGGGCTATCTAAAATAACCGCCAATACAAGAGACACAAAATTTAAATGATTTTCCATTAGAAGAATTAATGGGTCATTAATGAACTATGAAATGGACTCGTGACATTTGGAACCCGATGAGCACTTGAACCACCTCAAAGAATAGGAAAAGGATTTGGAACTCCGGACAAAGAATACCACTTGGCGATTACCGCAAGTGATGAGGACAATGATGACACTTGAACTTCGAACACTAATCTTAATAAGTTCATTAAACAAAAATCTAAAATAATAATGAACTTGAACGGAGGAAGAGCCAAAGAAGAGGAAGGCAACCAAAGATGAATCAAGAACTTCAAAGGTGAACGACGCAATTTGGGCTTTGATGGGCTTTCGACAAAGGTAAGTAAATCAACTCTCTTGAATTATTTTGAAATTACTTGAGTTTTTAATGAGTGCCTAATTAGAGAGTAGGAATAGAAATAAAAAATTGTTTTTTTTTTAAAAAAAATTATATCATGTTTTGTCTTTTTAGCATTTTTTGAAAAATTAAAAATTTTGATCATGAAAAGTATATGCTAAGGTTTCATGCATGTTATGTTCTGAAATGTTGAAGATGTATGCAACATTAGGAGGATAAATAGGATATGTGATAATGCTTAGGTTAATCCATGCATGTGTATCTTGAGATTTTATGTCATGCATGAGATTCTTGAAGTAATGTTGATTGAAAACTCTCATTTTAGATTAACTGTTTTTGTCTAATCTTTTTATGACGAATCTTACGATGAAAATCTTAGACCTATTAGAGGGATAGTGCATGGACATCTAGTATGGATTTTGGGATAGTCTTTTGATGATAGCATGTGCATATCGTGATGGGTTGTGTTCTTGACGGCCTTCACTGGTGAAACTTCTGTTTTGATTTTAAATATGATACATGTTTCACAAAGGACTTGAAACCATCACATGACAATCAATGTATGAAATGGAACAAATTTTCTATCCTATTGAGATTAATAAATTATGTAACCCCCAATCTTGTAATTCTCATGAAAATACACATGATGAATATTTTGAAAAATAATGGTGATCATGCATTGGTCTTATTGATTTCTCTTGATCTACTTTTTGAAATCATACTGATGATGACTATCAAGATATTAAAAGGATTTATCAAGGAATCATGCTTGATGATTTGTTTCTACAAAAGTTACCTTTCCGTCTTCCTTAAATGTGGACACTTGTTTTATTAAAGGTAAATGCATGTTTATAAGAAGAACACATCGAAGAGAAATTATAAAATGAAATGTGAGCCTCTATCTTATTAGCTGTTTCAAATAAATAGGCTTGGTATGTATGAATTTATTGAATGTGAACTTTGAGGATGATTTCGGAATTCACAAATGCTTGATTCAACTTATGACCAGAGACCCTTTAAATATGATCATGTTCAATCCAATCATGTTTATATCTCCCTATTCATGTGTTCTCCTCGATTATCCGAATTGAATGAAATATACAAATGAATCACTATCGATATTCTTGTGAAATGTCTTTTTAATGTTGTATTGATAATTGGGATGCCTATGTTGGAATTCATGACATGAGATCATTGAATTCTGACTTACCTTTATATGGCGTGAGAATGATGGGCTTGTGAGTTGTTTTATAAGATTTTGCCTTTATGGTCTTGAACTTCATGTTATCTTGATTTGGCCATATAAAGACTAAGGCATGCTTAGTGAAAGGAAATACACTTAAAAATACTTTTCCCATCGATCGAGATTAATGATTTTATGATATTTGTGAATCTCGAAATTGCTTTTTGATGACTAATTATGAGTTTCAAGTTAACGATTTTGATTTGAATAGTTTTTATCTAAATCATCATCTTGAGATTGCAAAATTAGAAGTACAAAATAATATCTTTTGGTATTCATGAATTGTACTCGACAATATGAAAGTTTGGTATTCAAGTGACTTAATTTGATTGAAACATTGCATGCTCAATATAAACATTCTCCTATGTTTCAAAAATCTTTTAAATGCCTTGGCTTATTGAAATTAATTGCTTATGAAAATCTTGGTATACATTTTGAATAATCTTGAACGTAAATGTGGATTTGATGAATTTTGATGATTTGGTCTTAGCATGAAATACTTTAACGTAGGTAATGATGCATGCAATGCTGAAATATTCTTGATAAAAATTATATGTTGATTCAGACTGAATCTTCATTTCCTTTTGCCAATTGGACAAAGGGGAAGAAAGGGTTGCTATAGTGCTATCTTGGCATTAAGGTAAAGGGGCATCGTCAAGAGAGAAAATTCGCTAATTGACAAGACAAGGAAAATGTAAAACAACTTGCTTATTCTTACCACATCTAAAGAGGAAGATGCAACGTAGATCTTGCCAAATTGTTGGCTTGCCTCTGTTCAAAAGGTACCTTGCTAGTTTGGCATTTTGCGAAGGAAGCGAAAAATGATACTTCTCGAAAGAGAAGAAAGAGCTCTTCTGAACCTCCTTAATTTGCTAGCTAGCATGATGACAAATTTGATATCTTGAACCATTACAAAAGGAATTGCTATCAGCACATCGCCAAAGAAAAGCACAATTACAAACTGCACACCTTTAATTGCTAGCTTGAGGTAGTAAAACTTGCATATCGTATAACAGCTTGTAGAGAAGCAAAGAATTGCTTTCTCAAAAGACGCAAAATTGCTTAAACTTTAGAAAAAGTAAAATAATACATGGCTCAAACCCTTGTCTGCTTTGTATCAAAAATAGGTTGATATCCTTAAAAGCATCGCATTAAATTTTGTTAGTATCGCCAATGATCACATGTATTGCAAAATGGAAATTAATAAGACGATTACATATTCCGTGTAACAATTGATGTCTTTCATGACATGATTCTTTGCATTTTGCCTTGATGTATCATGTGATGATTGAAATATTGATTGATGCAAATTCATAATTTATCATGGTTCCTCTCTTCTTTCGCAATGGCATAGGGGGCAGAAGATTACTAGCTCAAGCGCCAAATGATGGCTCGCTTGTGACTCTTCCCGTACTTTTCGAACAGAAACAAGGAGAGAAAGCTTTTGCTAGTTAGAACATGCAAGAAAAGCAAAGGCAATCTGGTGCAAACGAAGCAAGTGTTGAATTGCTATGATTAAACTTAAGAATCTTACTATGCTTGTTGTGCTTATATGTTGTGATGGAAATCTAGCTTTTATTACAAAAACTTGTATATCTTTTAAAAAATAGCCAGAGCTACTTTCCTTTTTGTTGATGACATGGGGGAGACAGTATATTGATGACTTTCATGCATGAATTGAATATTGTTATATTTGCTGATGGTTTTAATGTTTTTCCATACATGTGATGATGTTGCTTGGAATTGGGATAATCCCAAGTGTTCTATCAATGGATATTGATAGGGGGGAGTTGGTAAAATCCGGGGAGTTAAAGGTTAACTACGTTAGTATCAATTAGTTCGTCAGCATCAAAAAGCGGGGAGATTGGTTGAATCTCGGATTTTTGATGATGAAAATAATTCGATTGTATTTAGATGTTTAACTGCATTTGAGGTGATGTACGGTTCCTATCAATTAGGATTAGACCGTTGCGCAGGAGGAATTGATGTGGCGCCGGAGGAGTCAAGTTAGGATATGGGACGGTGAACGCTTCGGACGCGGGCATCGGGCCAAGGAGGCGGAATTGCAACAAGGATATCGGGGGTGCGGGAGGTCAACCGCCGATCGGGCAAAAACCAGGCCAAGACCGAGTGGGGACGATGCACGAAGAATCGGACGAGCGCCAACAAATGACGTGCCGGGAACAAATGTCAATTCGCGTTTTGTAGAATGTCTAGACGGACGTAGAGTTAAGTAGTAGAGTTTTGGCGGTGGTGTGGGGAGGATTAACTCCGATAACGAGAAGACATAAAGCGAATAGAAGGCCGGAGTCAAGCCCGCGAAGGAATTTAGTGGGACGTTCGAGAGTGCGAAGGAAGTCCGACCAGGGTCGTCAGGAATGTGCAGGAACTAGCCTGAGAATGGTAGGAGCTTGATGAAGGCGGTTTCGGAAGCTCGCCAAAAGGTTCGTCGGAAGTTCACGGAGCTCACCGAGGAAGAGCGAAGCTTGCGAAGAAGCTCGTCGGAATCCGCAAGAGTCAAGCATGAAGTCTAGGAGCTTGCTGGGGAGTCCACCGAATGGTTTTCCGCGCGGTTATCGGGAAGCCGCTGGAAGTCGCCGAAAGCTCGCCGAAGAAGTCGACTTATGGACTTTGTAATAGCTTAGAAAATGTCTTTAAATTTGGAAGTTAGTACGTTAATTAGGGCTAGGATTAGGTGTTAATCCTATGACCCAAGTAGTGGACAATTCGGCCAAGGTGTTCGGACTGGTTTGGGCCAATTTTGGAGGACCAACCAGTGAGCTGAAATAGTGTAGGCGGTGCACGCCCAAGGCCGAGAGCTAGGCAGTGGGAACCGCCGGTCGTGGGCGGTGGCACCGCCCCGCACCCGAGAGCCAAGCGGTTGGCCACCGCCCAGACCACGTCAGTTGTTCACACTGACAGGCGGTGGCACCGCTAGCGTGGGAATATAAGAGAATCTCCAAATTTTTTGGAGCCCAAATTGAATCCTCTTGACCCGGCCTATTAAATAACACTCAATGCCAGCAGAGAAACTAACGTTGTAAGCAGCAAGTGGATTGAGAGGAAAAGGTCTTAGAAAAGTCTCGCAATCCTTGGTTTTCAATTTGCTAGTGTTCACCTCCTTCTTTCTTGAAAATCCTGTAAGAGGTGGAAACTGCTTGAAAAGAGTTGTAAGCAAGGGGTATTACCCTTCCATTTCAAGAGATTGCTAGTGGAAGGTGGGAGCCTCGCGAAGAGGGGAAGAGGGGCCTCGCAAGTGATGTAGTCATTGAACCGAACCACTTTGAAAAAATGGCGTAATCTCTGGTTTGCATTTCATTGTTGCTATTCACATTACTGTAACTTCGTACTGCTTTATTTACTCATTACCTTAGTTGCTCTACTATTACGAATACGCTTTCAAGTCAATTTGTACAGTACGAAAAAAGTTTTCAAAACCGACGTTTTAATCCGCTGCATAATTAACCCCCCCC
>PYDT01000664.1:0-12987 GCA_004837865.1 Musa balbisiana | reverse complement strand
TTTGAAAACGTGAAGTAAGGACGGAAATTTGCTCAAAATAAATGCAAACCAGATTTTATAGTGGTTCGGTCGTCGTGACCTATATCCATCCGATCCTCCCCGTCGAGGTTCATCAGCATCCACTATCAGTCTTCCTTCAATAGGCAAGACAACCACCTCTTACAACTCTATTCTCCTTTGATAGGCTTAGAGAGAGACCTTTACAAGTTACACATCTCTCTTAGAATACAACTCTCAAACTCTAGAGGTGGAGCGGCTTACTCAACACTTTTCACGCTTTTTCAACTCTTTTTCATTAAGAATTCTTTCCCATTTAACTTAATTCTTGCTTTCCTAAGCAAGAACGTGGCTGGGGTATTATAGGCCCCAAATGGATTAAATTTGGAGCCCAAAATTAAATCCCTGAGATTTCAAGTAAGGGTTGGTACATTGTTGCACTAGGCCACCGCTTGTAGTCTGACCACTGGGTGGGACCACCGCCATAGTCTGGTGGTACTACCACATAGGAACTATGGGTGAGGTAGTACCACTTCCCAAACTAGTGGCTAACACTGCCTGACACTCTCGGAGACTGAGTTTTTCGAGTTGTTTCAAATCAACAGGCGGTTCTACCGCCAATTCTCGCGATGCACCGCTGAAACCAACATTGGGTCAATGAACGGAGCCTCCTAATAAGCCCAAATTACTCCCAATTTAGGTCACTTGGACCTTAATGGAGTGCATATTTCACCCCAATAACCAATTAGACCTAAACTTTCTTCGATCTCGCACAAATTTTACAAAGATTATTAATGTTGTCTCGTCATGTCATTGTGTTTGAGTTTCGCTTCGATTCTTCGATGATCGTTCTCTCTTTGTGGCCTATTGACCCAATCAGTTCACCACTCTCATCATACGTAGTCTTAGTTAAACACTATTTGCTTTATGTTAGGATCAGGACAGACACTAAGAGGGGGGTGCGTGATTAGTTGCAGCAGTAACACCTATGTCGGTCTGACATTTTCTCGTTCGTTCGTGAAAAAACGATCTCGAAAATATGCGTGAACTTGAAAGTGGAGCTTGTAAAGGATTGAAAACAGTAAGCAAGTAAAGGGGTTGCGGTTTAAAGTAACTGTTCGAAGAAAGCAAATAGATTTGTATAGCGTTTTATAGTAAATTCAGTCGTCGGCCCTACATTCATCCGTCGATTCCTCTCCGTCGAGGCCACCAGCATCACTATCAATCTTCTTTAATAGGTGAAGATCAACTCCTTCTTACACCCCCTATTCTCCGTTTTCACTGGGTTAGGGAACAACCCCTTCTAAGCACTTACTCCTTCTAACCGCATTCTAAACTTAGAGTGGATAAGGGCATGTCTCAAGAGAGCATCAGCCGTTTTATCACTTTAAATCCTCTGGCTTGTGTCTTTTAACAGGGTGAGAGGGGTATTTATAGATTAAAGTTGATTCAAACTTGGAGGACTAAAAACATCTCATCCCGGGTTTCTCGGGCACCCGGCGATACCACCCCGTCAGGATGGCGGTACCACCGCGTGCAGCTCTCGGAGGCGGGTCTAGGCAGTACGATACGCCCAGACACAGTCTCGAAGATTTGTGCATGACGGTGACACTTGTCTATCTCACTGTTTGGGCCTCTCATTAGGAGAGGCAAAATAGTGATGTCCAAGTTTAGCCCTGTTCTGCTATATGTGCAAGTTTAGCAGTTTTGCTTTTGAGTAGGCAAAAAGTAACCTATTGTTTCTCTTGAGATTACAACTAGGATGTCTTAGTAATGTTCAAGATTAAGTTCAAATCATGCAAACTAGCAAATTTTTATATCGTTTTTAAAGAAGCAAGATAGCTTGAGATGTTCAAGAACGCAACTTTTTGTTCTACAATATGTAAGTAGGCAATTTTGCTTCTCGTTGAGATGAGTAAGTTAGCATATTTTTGTACTTTCTTGACTGGTGCATGCTAAGCTATCTCCCCCTTGTAGTATCAAAAAAGAAAGGAAGAATATAATTTGGTATCTCCTTTCCCTTCCAATAATTCTCAAAGCCTAACAAAGATAAGAATAATTTTTATTTTAAAATGCGATTGATGAGATAAATCTAGAATTAAAATCAAAGCAATTTTAATCATGATTCACATTATATGCAATACATCACAAAATCATCAAAATAAAAGCATAAAGTCGCTACAGCATTCTAAATCCATAAATATTTCATATCATGATGGAATCAATTTATCAAATTATATCTTACCATGAATGATCATAATTTTCAATTTGTAGTATCAAACAAATTCATGCGAATTTGATTCTGGATAATGTCTCAATTTTTCATGAAGGGATAAGACATGCTTATTTCACATAAATCTCTGTTATAAGTGGATAAAAGAAATAGGAGATCTTTGTTCGCGGCATAAGAATCTCAAGTTATAAATTTCAAAAAATCAAGATAAAGACTTATTTAAATTTAAATCATAAAATCAATATCATTTTCAGAGATTCATAAAAGGGATAAAAATAGATTCCATTAATTTCCTTTGGAAAATCGATAAAGAAATCTCAAGGAGAACCTATCCTCTTTTAGTTGTTTCATTCATACAAGCATGCTTTTCTTTTTTTTTTTATGCCAATGAAAATATATCATCGATCTTTTAAAATGAAGTATAAGGATTTAATTATGCAAAGGATCAATAAAGCCCACTTTCATAAGGTAAACATCGATAATCCATAAATCGCAAGATACCGAATAATTTCAAATTATAAAAACATTAAAACATGATTTTCAAATCAATCGGCTCAAGTTTTGTAGGAAAAACGATCCATATTATTGAAAATCGAAAAAACAAACATTTCATCATGAAGAACTTCAAAGTCTATGCATAAGATAAAATCATCAAGCGGATTTCATTAACACAAACTCACTCAATCACAATAAGAAATAATCAGATATACATTAATGCTTCTTAAGCATATAAATAAATTAATCATATTTGGTGTGCAAGACATTAGATTAACATTTTATTTATATTTTATAAAACTACAATGCGTCATAGCATTAAGAAATTACTCGAACGGTAAGCATGATCCAATTGGACTTTTAAGTTTCATGAAAATGCAAATAAAAAAATATATATTTAAGTCTAAACGAAATTAAAACTAACATGGAAAAAATAGTCATAAGATCTTGTAAGCTCAAAATAAACAAGGTATTTGATTACAACCTACGAAGCCATAAGCATCGTTGCCACCTGCCTTGTTGATTTCTCTCGTCTTTGGAGGAGCTTGTTTTTTCCCATAAATTGTGTCTTATTCTTGAGTCATAGCAAGTAGTTTGCCTTTTATTTTTAATTTTTGTTTCATTGAACTTTTTCAAATGTCATGAGTATTTGAGTTCACCATCACTTGAGCAGAAAGAGTGGTCTCGATTATTCTCAGTTCAAAAACCCTTCTGGAAGGTGGTTCTCATGTTCGTCAAGTGCCACTAGTCATTTGTAGGTTCAGTAAAGACCCAATTATGTTCTCATTGAAAAAGTTAATTTTTGATTCTTGTATTGTTACTTTCGAATTACATTTTTAAAAAGAGAGCGAAAACTTTGTGACAAGTTCAAGTCGAAAACTTTGCTAAGAGCTTTTAAACAGTGATCGACAACGTACAACGGGTGTACATGGCATAACGTTTCGCTGGTTTATATGAAAAAGTTTAAAATCGTGCTGACTTTAATCTTTTATATATTGTGCAATATGAGTGGTTGCAAGAATGGCCAATGTCGAAAAGTCGTTCAACAGAAACGCGCGATTAAACTCGTTATCTAGACGCAATAAGGAATCATATCTTTGCATAGAGAAAAAGGTCTTCTTCTCAACTCATTACAATGGCGTCATTGGAAAGAGAAGACATTGACAACCAAATTTGACTATGTGCATAAAGCGAGATTTATAAAATGACAAGAAACTATCTTTCAGTTTCCTAAGTTGTAGTCCGTCCCATTGAAAAGAGAGGAACAATAGGATTAGCACCTTGAAAGCGAAAAGAGTTATTTCTTGGTTGAAACAAATGAGAAATAACAATGGCTCTAAGATCAATTGTCGATCAAGAGCGACACTAAGAGGGGGGGGGTGAATTAGTGTAGCGGTAAAAAAACTACGTCGATTCTTACAATTTCCGTCAGTGAAACTCGACTCGAAACAACGCTTGATGAAAGTGGTTTCATTAAAGTATTGAAAGCAGGAAGCAAGTAAAGTGGTTTTGGTTTACAGGTAAATGGCAAGTAAAGCAAACCAGCTTTGCAAAGACATTTTATAGTAATTCGGTCGTCGGATCTACATCCACTCACGAGTCCTTTCCATCGAAGCCCCGGATCCAATACGATCTTCCTTTAATAGGCCGAAGATCAACCTCCTTTACCCATTCTCCTTTTCATGGGTTAGGAGATAACCTTACAAGCACTCACTCTCTCTTATAGATTCTAAACTTAAAGTGGAGGAGCGAATTCAAAGAGTTGTTCCTGCGTTTTCCACTTCTAAATCTTTGGATTGTGTATTTTAACGGGATGAGAGGGGTATTTATATGTTCAGTTGATCAAACTGAACCTAAAACATCTCATCCTGGGTTTCCGAGCACGACGATACCACCGCAATGCAGCCTCCGGAGGTATGTCTAGGTGATTTCTATCACCCAGACCGATAGTACCAACGCTGAAAGTCTCGAAGACGTGCCCGATGGTGCAACTTCTTGGGGCATGTTTTTTGTTTTTTTTTTTCGGCCTATCATTGGGCCCCAACACAGTACTTACAGCGGCTTTTAGCTGGACCCCTAATGGGTTGGCCAAATCCAACTCATATTACGGGAACTAGAAATCGAAGACATTTGCTAAGCTAAATAGGCCCTATGTATTGGTTTCTCTATGACTGCTCGGTAAACTTCCGACGATCTCTCGGCAATTTCTGGGACTCCCGGTAGGCTCTCTGGACTCACGATGATCTTCCTTGGCGATTCTGAGGAGCTTCTTTGGCAAGTCCTGGGACTTCCGACAGAACCGTCAGACGAATTCTCGACGCGCAACGAAATCACGTCCTTTGACTCTCGGACTTCATTGCTTATGTTCTTGCCATCGTAGTTAATCCTGCCATATAAAAAACATACTTAGATCTAGACAATTAAACTAAGCATTAATCCTATTGTCCGGCCATGTCATTGTCCTCGACGCTTCGTCCGATTCGGGCTCATCGGACCTCTGCGCCATATGCCCATCGATTGGGTGACTCCGAATTCCAATATTGCTGTCGCAAACCGCTCTTCTTGATCCTGATTGCTTGAATCCATATGCCTGAAGCATTCAGTCGAACGGAACAATCTCAGCTCGATGTCCAAGTTTCTAAATATTTTCCTTCCGGCCAAATGATTTCTTCCGGTTTTAATTGGTTCATCTTAATCGAAGCAGCCTACGGCACTAAAAAATACAGATTAAAAAAATAGAACACTTAATAATTTGGTTCATCATCAAATTGAGATTCAACAATTTACATTGTTTTGAGATTTTTAAAATAGATGAAGGTTATTTAAATTCTAAATAATAAAAAATAATTTTATGTCACTATATGAGATAATCTGTATAGGGCCTATAAATATTTGTATGCCAAAGCTCATTATTTTTTACTCTCTAAGAATGACTCGTTCTAAAAGAATTCTATTTGTTCTAAAAAAGATAATAGTGCATTAAACAAATATCTTTATTGTTAAGTTTTCGGCAAACCAACTATCATGTTTTTTTTTAGTTAGCAATTCTAGTCCATCATATTAAGATCATATAATAAGGAATACAAAATGCATGAAGATAATCTAAAAATATTAAGGTGAAACATTTTATTTTTTATCTCTCCTAGGTGTACCATATTAAAATATTTTTCAATTTATCAAAATCAAATATTTTTTATTATAAAATACGGTAAGGTTCATTTAATCCATTGTGATTTTAGCCATAGACCTCTTAAAGCCCTTGATTTACTGAAGTTAAATTGAGGGCTTATTTCGAGCCGAAACAATCATCATAGTATACAAGCGCTTAACATCTATTAAAACTAAAACTTAATAGGAGGGTATATGTTACGTTTATAAAATATAGGATTATTTTAAATATTAAAAAACCATAAAGGCTTAAGATTGTCAATAGCCAAAAGTAGAGAGGTTAAAATGTGATCTAACCTTAAAGTACACATATCATGTTATTAATAAGTATTAGCGTAAACACGTAAGTCAACTCTAATGGGTTGACTTAACTTAACGAAAAGGAGATTTAGATATTATGTTTTAAAAACATACACAAATAAATTATAAGAGTTTAAAAGGCCATGACAAAAGCAAAGAGTAAATAGAATTATCATAAACATAGATAGATATCAATGTTTTATAGTTACTTATTATAATAGATTTTATTTTAGACCAGAATTAAATATTATATATTAATAAATTTTATATGTAAGTTCATGAATGTATTCTTACCTTTATGTTCATATGTCCCGCATTTTCATTTTCATATGTACTACAGACCTGCCGCCATCGTCCGACACATAGATCGAGATACGATCGGTCGGGTAGTCGAAGGTCATCAACCGAAAGTGCGTGCTAGCGACGTAATCGGCTGGTCCCTGGGGGATCGACGGTGCAGATGAACACGCGATCGAGGGGAAGTCCTGGCAGCGACCGACCAACGCGAGTCGGTCGAGGAAAAACTCCAGGCGGCTAGGCCTGGTAGTGCGCTACAGAAGGCGAGCCTAGTCGGCGAGAAGGAGGGGGAGGGAGCCGGAGATGGATGGGACTGGTCGCGAGGGCAATGAGGGCGGCGAGGCGGACGGTGGAGGGCGGCCCCCCGATGACAGCGGCGGAGTGGAGGAGTCGGCGTGGGAACGGTTTGAAGGGGACGAGGCGGCTACCGTGCATGCTGGAATGGGTGTGCGTCGCCATCTTCATCGCTGCCACAGAAGCGGAAGCAGCAGCAGCAAAGGGAAGATGATGATGAGTAGGTTGAAGTTTGTGGAGACACCCCACCGAGACGGGGGGGGTTGTATCGTATTAATGATCTGAGAATCTAATCGAAGATATCGGCTCCACTATGGATTAAGACATGAGAGCCAAAAAGCGAGTTATAATGGTGAAAAGTCCTCAGACCAAACGTAAAAATAAGGTATAGAAATATAACAAAAATATTTAGTTTAAAGAAATAAAAGAGGGAACAACAAACAGCGTATTAATTTAAAAATTATTTTATTTTTATTGCGTGCGTATTATGTCTTAATAAAAAATATCTTTCACCCTGAAAAGTGCTAGATGCGCATTGAAAATCAACAAGGACTTTACAAATTATTTCAATTTATTATGATTATCGTTCTTTGCTTCGATTTTTTTTCTTTAAGTAATTATTATGGTCTACGCACTAAGACACAACGGAGCATTCAATTGAAATACATCAAAGAATTTCAAATTCAAGTATCCTGCAAGAGCTGCCGGCATTGAATGATCAGATCGAACATACAGGACGTAGACGTTAACCTATCCATTATGATGACAGTCATCTCATACGTGGAAGTACTGAGCTTTTAAAAAAAACCCCCCATTGGTAGAGAGAGACCTACCGTCAAAGATGACGGTGACGCTCCTCGGCAGGCTCTCCATCGATTCTCAGAAAAAATGGCCTCGTAGATTAGGCCAGCAGTTCGGCGGCGACGAATCCAGACAGGAACGCTGCGCGAACTGCTCGCGAGGAAAAACCCCTCCGCGTTACAGCCCTCGTGATCCTACCTACCAAGGAGTATCAGTGGAGACGGAACACGGTTCGAGTACCACGAAGAACGGCGACTGCAATCCCAGGTCGAGGACCCTCTCTCGTACAGCTCGTTCTGCTCCCTCCCCGCCACTTTTGTCGTACGTTGACCCCGGTCGCAGACTGACGATGTGTTGAGTCCGAACTGGATGAGTTCCGAAGAGAAATGAGTGACGCCTGGGTCATCCAAATCCGATGGTCACTCCACCACCTCGGATGAGTCCGCTACATTGTCGAGGAACTAGCAGGTCTTGGCCAGAGGCTCGCGGTGAAGAGGTAGGGCTCCCGAGAACCATGGATAGGAGACCTGAAACGAAAGACCAGCAGTTGAAGAATCCCATGACGGCAAAATCAGCAAGAGAGAGAGAGAGTGAGAGAGGTGAGAGAGGAGAGTACCTTGGGAAAGAAGGACGTACGATAACATGAGAGCTAGCGGTGGAGAGGCCGTATACTGAGATCGGGACGCACCAAGGTCGCCCCAACATGCATAGGGCGATAGATGAAGACCCTCGAGAACGAAGCCTTGGTGTGCCGAAGGTGAGGGGGTTAAACCTCGAGATAGGCACATTCGTAGAGCCACACGCACCATCTCTTGCACTGGCCTAAGGGACATAATTTAGATTCTCGGCCCGTCGCCATGGAACGACGGGCCTCGCCGGGTCGCAGAACACGGACGTCACCCTCGCAGTGGAGCGAACCCGATGTAGAAGTCCTCCGAGCGACCCGTATCGGAACCCAATCTGCAGATCGAATACAACACACCTCACGTTGCATAACGAACAAAAACGCAAGAACATGCTCACGAAGGTTACCGAGAATCTTTGGTGCCGAGTCTGAAGGACAAGGCAGCCGCTTCCACGGCTTTCTGCAGGGGCGGACTCGAACCGACGCGCCCGGTGAGCGGCAAGCGGTGTATGCAAAGAGCGTCGCTGAGAAGGAAGCAGCCAGGTGCCGACGTAATTGGTCCAGGAGTCCATCCTGCCCCTGGAATTAATCTTTAAAACCAAACGCTGATCGTCTGCTTGCGTAGATGTCGTCTCGTTGATTCAGGAAGCACTGGGGAACTGGCTGGAAGGCGAGGTCGGCGCGACGACAGGGTCAAGAAAAGTTAGCAGAGCGGTGAGAGGAGCACGAGGGTGTTGCAGTACCTTGAAGGCCAAGGTCAGGATCAACGGGGCAGCGCTGCATGGCCGTCGATACGCGCGTCGGCAATGAGGAATCCCAAGCCAGAACAGTCAAAGAGAGAGGGAAAGAGGTGGAGGGAGGGATCGACAGTACCAGGACATTCAGAGCCCCAGCTTGAAGTGATGATGAGACGACGGCGGTTCTCTCTGGAGATGTAGATCAGAGGGGCAACGCGTTCCCATGATATCAGAATGCTCTCCGGGTGGAGTAGAACCTGTGAAGATACCAACATCTTTTAGATTCCGTTTGGGATCCGAATCTACTCTGTTTAAGATCACATGGAAAGTCTCAAGCAAACAAAAATAATTGTTAGTACAACTGTTAAAATTCAGAACTAAGTAAAAAAGGAGTATACTACTAAATAAATTAAGAAGCGTTGCAATGTTTTTTATTCTTCCTGTTTATTCTTTATACTAAGTAAGATTGAGAGAGTTGTAATCGTCTCACGTAAATTATAATCGGAAGAATGAATGATGGTATGAATTATTATATTATACTATTAACTTGAGTTATGCGAATCCAGATTGCAAGTATCCACGGAGGATTGTGAAATGGATAGAAGAGACCTGGATCACGGAAGGGTGGTCCTGGCGAGTGAACCCTCCATCTCGAAGAGTCTCGTTCTCGCACCAAGACTACATCATTGCCCCGTATACTCTTCCATTGCCCTCTCTACCTTATCATTTAGTGCTCTAGTACATACCTGCACCAATCAAAATCTTATCGTCATATGTTTATCCTTGGAATCCTATCGCATGGAATGTTCGTGGAATGTTGACCTAACAACAACGCAGCCCGAGGAACTATACTGTGCATCCGGTGGCTAGCATCGACCGAGGAAGCATTATTGTAGTCTTTGGCCGGATGCTCACCGTGTCATGTCAGACACACACAGCAGGCACATGGCGTGTCGTGAAGTACTCCATCAGAAAACATATCGAGAAGAACGCCAGCGTGGTGCCAGAAATCATTCAAACGATGTCTCCCGAGCCAGCGTTGGCTTCACGTTTCTCTGTCATGTTTGTACCTAGTGATCACAATGCCACGGAATATAACTCATGTGCGGTGATGGTCACCACATAGGGTAGTAGAATGGCAACGAATTAGGGGTAGATGCGACGGATGATAGCGGCAGCGAGTGTAGGCCGTGGCGGAAGGATCGAGCACACAGGGGAGATCCTGCCAAGAGGCAACGCAGTATTGCACTGAGAAGCCGACGACGAAAACCCTCCGAGGGATGCGGCAGATATGGAGAGATGGCAGTGGTGGGGGCGCACGAGTAGAGACATCGCTCCTTGCCTCACCATTTTATCTATTGCAAATTATTCCACGACCATGTCTTTCTATTTTATTGCATGTAGCATCTCGAGGCGAATCATGGACATCTAAGTAGATATCTTGTGCTTCTTCTCCACACGGCTCTATTTGGGAGGGACAATATCATGTGAGTAAAATTACCAGAAGAAAAAATCTGATCGTGTTCCTTTGCATGTGTGTGTGTGTAGGAGATGTCGTGCATAACCAGAAGAAGTCGTCCAGAGAAGGCTATTTTCCGTATTTGTCTGAGTCTCACCGAGTTGGATCGGAAGTAACGGCTCCGGCGGATCTTCGAGCAGGCCGTTCGCCTTGCAGAAGGGCAACCAGATCTGGCAACCTGGGAGGCTTCATGAGGGCGCAGAGACTGTACAGCGGAGCCGCCGTAGTCGGACACGTAGATGGAGAGCGGTCCCCCCCACGGGGGGTAGTCGAAGGCAGGGGGAGAGGGGCGGTGCTGACGGGACGCTGATGGGCGGATCCGGTGCGGGGCGGCGGTGCAGAGGCTAACGTCGACCGCGGGGAAAGCGCGCGGGGGCGACTCCCGGAGCAGGCCGGTCGGGGGAACTCGTGGCGAATCACCGGGCGCGCTGCACCGGGTGGCTTGGGAGCAGACCCAAATGAGCGCGAGGACCAGCTCGGCGAGGAGGAGGGGGGAGGAAGCAGGGAAAGAGGAGAGAAGGCAGAAAGGCGGGGCGGAGGAGGGCGAGGATGGCGAGGGCGTAGATAGATATGGGCGCGGTTGAGGGGACGTGGCGGCTAAGCGCGAAGAGCGTGGAACGCATCATCTCTCTCCCCTTCACGAACGGCAGCGGTCCGAACTGCGCGTGTTCTCAAGTCGGCAGTAATGCCAGTTTATAGACAGGCCTCCACTCGAGATTGAATTGATGGCCTGACGTAATTCCCATATGTGGATCATGTCTAAGTCGCTGCTTTCCGCTTTGGGAAGTGGGCGATCCCTTCTGTGTAAGTGGAGCACTCAAGCAATGCCCACAGGAGGGAGTCAGTGTGTAATTTCAGTATGAATCGTTCCCCTCACCATCAAATTACACAGCAAGTATTGAGGAATTGATCTATGAGGACGTAAAGGATTGACGGCGCTTTATGGTCGGACTGGGAAGCTATATGAAGTGATGTTGGCAGTGCAAGTGCTGTTGGGTGTATCATAACTTAGAGAGAGAACGAGGGAAATTTTTTTTTGGATTAATCCAAAAATAATTATTTTATTAATAAAAAAAATATAAAATTTTTTAACTAATAAAAAATTTATCATATCTCAATAAATTTTTTTCACCTATCTATTTATCTTCAGTAATTTTAGATTTTATTTGCTCTAAATTTAAAAATTATTTAAATAAGATTTGTCACCTCTTAATTTAAAATAATTATACCTTGAAGTCATTTGTGAAAAATAAATATTTTGTTTCACGAAAACTTTTGAAAGATATCGATAAGTTAATCTTGATGTTATAGTGGCCATTTAAATTTCGTCTTTCAATCAATTCAAAAATGAACTGATATTGATTTTGATGGATTGCATCATCAAAAGATAAGATTCTCTATCATGGGAATTGTACGTGGTGGAACAGTAAATTTTTAGTTGAGCCATCTTATTGTTTTTAAGATTGCTATAATTTTTGGAAAGTCAATTTATTTGACCATGTTTGGACCTTATAGTGTACGCCTCCAAGCCTAAGAGAGCCAACATATCTTGCTTCGGAGTAATCAAGTTAACATCCTACAGTACTTTTCTATCATATGTATAACTAACTCAATCATTATGATAAAAAAATATAAACTTAAAATCTTGTACTTCTTCATAAACGAGTGTCATAAATGTCATATTGAGAGTTATCTGCTTATATTTAAGAATTTTTTTGGGCATTCCAAAATGATGCTTGCAGGATTGTGCAATAAAAAAACTAACTATAAAACTTAATATCGACCTGAATATGTGAAAAAAAATAACTATACAATCAAAATTCTATAACTATGCGTATTGTTTTTCAAAATCCCTCTCTAACATACATTTATTCATTATTCCAAGTTGTTATAAAACTTTTTAAAAAAATTTTAGCATGATTTTCTGGCAC
Organism: Musa balbisiana; assembly: GCA_004837865.1. Classification (NCBI taxonomy): domain Eukaryota; kingdom Viridiplantae; phylum Streptophyta; class Magnoliopsida; order Zingiberales; family Musaceae; genus Musa; species Musa balbisiana. The sequence goes on along the minus strand of PYDT01000664.1, from coordinate 590 downwards.
AAATACAATTTATTGGCATATTGGAAATTCTAACATCTAAAAGCCCTAGATCATCATTTCAAAGTCTAACATAAATTTCGTAAATCATAAAAATATTATAATATATATATCTATATATTAATATATATATCATAATAATATAATATATATAGATCTAAGTATATGTCATTAGAAAAATATAATTCACAAATAAAGAGGACAATGAGAATTGTTATACCTTGAACTCTCATGTATAAAGTGGCTCACTTAAATTTTTTAACTATATTGAAAATGGTACTTGTCAATATGTTAATATGCTCTCCCCCCCCCCCCCCTATGCTTATTTCAAACAATAGAATGTTTTATCCAATTCTATATTTTTCTTCTAACCTTTAGTTTTAAATCATTCAAGCTGGCTTTCATAAAACCTCGTCTGTAATATTTATTCAGAAGCCTGATTAAAATTGAAATGATAAACTTGTCACTTTTGTTTAGGTTGTCAATGCTAATACTGTTGAATGGTACCATTCTAGCAACCGGAGAAAATTTTTAAAAAAAATTCGATATCCAAAATGTGGATATCTTTTGCAACTAAAAGGGTTTTTGTTTTT
>PYDT01002582.1:76318-92375 GCA_004837865.1 Musa balbisiana | reverse complement strand
AAATTTAAAAAATTTATAAGAAAGAACAAATTTAAAAATAACACCAAAAACAAATTTGAACATAAAAAGGACCAAGTGATATGCTATGAATGCAAGAAGCCGGGGCATTTCAAAAATGAATGTCCCCAAGCCAAGAAGAGAACATCAAAGAAGAAGGCGCTCAAAGCAACGTGGGATGATTCAAGCGCATCCGAAGAAGAGGAGTCCAACACCGAGCAAGTTGCTCATTACGCCCTAATGGCCATCGGAGAGGAGGTAACGAATTTAATTGATGCAGATTTATCTTATCATGAATTATTAAATGCCTTCCATGAGTTATTTGATGAATGCAAAACAATTAGTAGAAAATATAAATTGTTAAAAAAGGAGCATGATAGTCTTACTTGTAATTTTGATAAATTAAAAACTGAATATCATGATAGTTTAGCTCCATGCATAAAATGTCATGATCTAGAAACTCTCCAAAAGGAGAACTTGCTACTTAAGGACACCTTGAAGAAATTCGAGGTCGGTAGCAAGTCTTTGAACATGATCCTTACAAATAAGGGTCACGTTCCTAAAAGAAGTGGAATCGGATTTGTGAGAAGTTCTCACCAAAATCCAACCACCTTCATTAAAGGTCCTATCTTACATGTTCAACACCAAAGCAATTGCAACTTTTGTTGCAAATATGGACATAAAACTTATCAATGTCCATTCAAGAAAATTAGTCCGAACAAATTGATTTGGGTTCCTAAAGGAACCATGATCAAGTCTATGCAACATGATAAACAAGTTAGATTAGTTTTTGAGGCACCCAAAAGTAAATGGATACCTAAAAATAATCCCTTCTTGTAGAAACATACACCATCACAAGCTAGGAGCAAGAGATGGTACCTTGATAGTGGATGCTCAAGGCATATGACCGGAGATCCATCCCAATTCTCCAAGCTCACTAGCATAGACGAAGGCTTTGTCACCTTCGGAGACAACAACAAAGGCAAAATCATTGGCAAGGGAACCATAGGTAACAAATTAAACTTTTCTATTGATAATGTATTACTAGTTGATGGATTGAAACATAATCTCTTGAGTATTAGTCAATTATGTGATAAAGGTTATATCGTTAGATTTGAATCAAATGTGTGTATTATTGAAAAACCAAACAATAACAGTACTATGATTGCATTAAAACAAAATAATGTCTACACCATCGATCTTGATGAACTAGGTAATGAAATGTGCCTCTCCGCTTTAAAAGATGATGCTTGGCTTTGGCATAGGAGATTAGGCCATGCAAGCATGAAACTAATATCTAAGATCTCCTCTAGAGAATTAGTACGAGGGATTCCCAATATGAAGTTTGTTAAGGATAAAGTATGCGATGCGTGTCAACTAGGTAAACAAATAAAAACTAGTTTCAAACCAAAAAATCAAATTAGCACCACTAGACCATTACAATTGATCCATTTGGACTTATTTGGACCAATTGACACGACAAGTCTAGGAGGAAGCAAATATGCTTTTGTGATTGTAGATGATTATACTAGATACACTTGGACCTATTTCTTGGCTCACAAAAGTGATTGTTTCAAATATTTCTCTAAATTTTGTAAACTCACTCAAAACGAAAAAGGATTCATGATTTCATCAATTCGGAGTGATCACGGTGGCGAATTTCAAAACCGCGATTTCCAAAATTTTTGTGAAGTTAACGGATATAACCACAACTTCTCTACTCCAAGAAACCCGCAACAAAATGGAGTAGTAGAAAGAAAAAATAGAAATCTACAAGAAATGGCAAGAACTATGTTGAATGAACATAGTCTACCCAAGTACTTTTGGGCCGAAGCCGTGAATACGGCTTGCTACATCATGAATAGGGTTTTAATAAGACCATCTCTATCAAAAACTCCCTATGAATTATGGAATAACAAAACACCAAATGTTTCTTATTTTAAAGTTTTCGGTTGCAAATGCTTTATTTTAAATGAAAAGGATGCCTTAGGAAAATTTGATGCTAAATCCGATGAAGGGATCTTTCTTGGTTACTCTTCCGTTTCTAAGGCTTTTCGTGTTTTTAACAAAAGAACCTTAGTTATAGAAGAGTCTATTCATGTAATTTTTAATGAAATTTCCGAGTTAAAGAAAAATGATTTTGATGATGATATTGGTTTTAAAAATTTGGATTTAAAGGAACCCCCTCCTCAAAATAGCAACTTGGATGCATCTTCTTCCAAAATCTCCTTACCCAAGGAATGGAAGTACGTAGATGCTCATCCAAAAGAGCAAATTATAGGAGATACATCACAAGGGGTTAAAACTCGTTCTTCTTTCAAGAATTTTTGTGCTAATGCTGCCTTTCTCTCTCAAATCGAACCTAAATGCATTGACGAGGCCTTGAAAGATGATTCTTGGGTCATTGCAATGCAAGAGGAATTGAATCAATTTGAGAGGAATGAGGTATGGAAGCTTGTTCCTCGACCTAGTGACCATTTAGTCATTGGTACTAAATGGGTCTTTAGAAACAAGCAAGACGAATGTGGTATCGTGGTTAGAAACAAGGCTAGATTAGTGGCCAAAGGTTTCAACCAAGAAGAAGGTATCGACTACGAAGAAACCTTCGCCCCTGTGGCAAGATTAGAAGCCATTAGGATGCTCCTTGCCTATGCTAGTAGTAATAATTTTAAACTATTTCAAATGGACGTCAAAAGTGCCTTCTTAAATGGTTTTATTTCGGAAGAAGTATATGTCGAACAACCTCCTGGATTTGAAAATTCTCTTCTTCCTAATCATGTATTCAAATTGACTAAGGCTCTCTATGGTTTGAAACAAGCTCCTAGAGCTTGGTACGAAAGGCTTAGTTCCTTTCTTATTTTAAATAATTTTACCAAAGGCAAGGTTGATACTACATTATTTATCAAACATTTTGAAAATAATTTTCTTGTTGTGCAAATTTATGTTGATGATATTATTTTTGGTTCTTCGGATGAATCACTATGTGAATCATTTGCCAAAAATATGAGTCATGAATTTGAAATGAGTTTAATGGGTGAATTAACATTCTTTTTAGGATTGCAAATCAAACAACTTAATGACGGTATATTTCTTAACCAATCTAAATATACATTAGACTTGTTAAAACGATTTAGCATGGATAATTCAAAAGCAATAAACACCCCTATGAGTACTTCGACTAAGTTAGATATGGATGAAAACAACGAAAATTTCGATCAAAAAACGTATAGGGGAATGATAGGTAGTCTACTCTACCTCACCGCGACTAGACCGGATATTATGTTTAGTGTGGGACTTTGCGCTAGATTTCAATCTAATCCTAAATTATCTCATCTCAAGAGTGTTAAAAGAATATTTAGATATCTTAAAGGAACTCCAAATTTAGGACTTTGGTATCCGAAATCAGAAAAATTCGATTTAATAGCTTATGCAGATGCTGATTTTGGCGGATGCAGGATAGATAGGAAAAGTACATCCGGAACATGCCAATTTTTAGGACATGCACTTGTTTCTTGGACTTCCAAGAAACAAACTTCAGTTGCGCTATCTACGGCGGAAGCCGAATACATCGCTGCAAGTGCATGCTGTGCACAAATTGTTTGGATGAAAAATACATTAGAAGACTATGGAATTCACTTGAAAAACATTCCCATAAAATGTGATAATACAAGTGCCATATGTCTTACCAAAAATCCAATTCAGCACTCTAGAACTAAGCATATCGACGTTAGGCATCATTTCATACGTGATCATGTCCTTAACAATAATGTTGTTCTAGAATTCATTGACACAAAGCATCAATTGGCAGACATATTTACAAAAGCCTTAAATGAAGACCAATTTGAATTTATTAGAAGGGAACTAGGCATGTTAAATTGTCCCTAAGAATGTACTTTCCGAAAAAATTTTCATCCTCTTTCCGTTCCTTAGTAGATTTGATCATTCTCTTTCAATTCCAAAAGAAATGTTTATCCTAACATCTCTGAAAATAAAATAAAAATTAAAAAATAAAATAAAAACGGAAAAGGAATGAAATTTTTTTTCACGGCAGCCAGCGGTGGCACCACCAGAACCAGCGGTGGCACCGCCAGAACCAGCGGTAGCACCGCCTGAGCGTTCGGTCGCTAGGCGGTGGCACCGCTCGGTTTGGCGGTGGCACCGCCCGAGAGCCCTTATTTATATCCTAAGGGTTAGGGCCGGCGGTGACACCGCCCCCAACCCGTGAGAACCTGCCTCAACCCTCTCTCAACCTCTCTAAAGCCTCATTCCAACATTTAGAAGCCTTGGAAAGGGATTTTTATTGGTCCAAGCTCTCCATCTTTCAAGAAATTCTCTATAAGGTAAAATCTGAAATTTTCTTCTTCCTCTTTTCATTATTTTCCCTACCCTTTACAGTTTCATATTTTTGATCCATCATCTTGTCTAGATAATGGCTCCTAAGAGATCAAAAGGGAAAAGGATTGTAGGAGATTCATATGACCAAAATCTTTTTCAATCTAAAGAAGTAGCACTTAAATTTCCATATTTCGAAACAAGAACTATACATAAGGGTAAACACGTTGATCTAAATGAACTAGGAAACCTTGAACCCATTAGGTGGTTTGCACATTTAGATGCCTTACCTCTCCTACAAATCAATGAACCAATTTATCCTAGATTAGTTAGGCTATTTTATGCAAATTTGTGTGTGGACAACGAAAGCCTAAGTACTTACCTTTTAGGAACACAGATTAGAATCTTTGACAGCACTATTTGTGAATTAATTGGACTCACTGAAAAAGATAGGGGCTGTTATTTTAGAGGTAAATGGGATGTAAATGTAATCGGAGCAACTTACTTTGAAGCCGTAGAAACTATTTTTGCAAATCCGAACCTCGGTATACTACCTAAGAGTTGCGAACCACTTATCTACNGTTAGCAAACTATTGAATTGGTTCCAAATTACTCAATTCTTTTAGATCTATATATTTTCCCTTATGTACACTTCTAGACTCAAAGGTTGGGAGTTTAATGGCTTGTTGAGGGGAATCACAAGAGTATGGAATCATAGGTTTCATCTAATCTCCTCTTTCCTTTGTCCTTGAGGATCTTCTAGATGCCATGGGACGACTACATATATCACAAAAGAATAAAAGGCAATAACAAGTAATTAATAGAGAATGAGGAGAACTAATTGGGTTTAGGAATTACCTTTATAGTTTAACCTTCTTGGTTATCACCAAAGGGGGGTTTGAAATTGATCCTTAGTTTTATAAAGGATAAGGGTTTTCATGACGTTTCTAGAGACGAGTAAGAGGAATGAGGGGTGTGGAGCAATTTAGAGGGGTGTAGAGAGGGTTGGGGGCGGTTCTACCATTGGCCCTAACTTTGTGTTTTATATGGCAGGGTGTGGGCGGTGCTACCGCAGTTGGGTGGTGCTATCGCCTATAAGCACTACATACTGGTGGTGCTACCACCAATCAACGGTGCCACTGCCCGTGCACTATTTTGCTCAAGTTATTGCTGTTGATTTCTTTGTCTAGCATTTTTGCTTTTCTTTTGAGATGCAGTAAAGTAAGTAATCTTGTATCCTTTTCTTTTGAGACGAGCAAGATCACAATCATTATGTGGTACAAACACTCATTTGCATAAATATCATATCAACTCATTTCATGAAACGAAGTTCTACTTTCATAAATAGAAAGAGGAAGGATTCATATTGAAATGATCAACTCATAAAAGATCAAATATACCACTGATCCATAAATCATATCTCTTCTTTTGTAAATTGCAAAGAAAATGAATAATAGTAAACAATCTCGAAAAAGAAGACTCAATTTTCAAAAGTTGAGAAATCCGAAAAATATAAAGAGGAACTCATACATCAGAAAGATTTAATATACCTAATTCTCTTCTAAAAAATCCTCATTTAATGGTTTTGTAAAAATATCAGGTAATTGATGTTTTGTATCAATAAATTCTAAAGATATACCATGGTTATTAACATGATCTCTTATAAAATGATGCCTAATATCAATATGTTTAGTTCTAGAGTATTAAATGAGATTTTTTGTTAAACATATTGCACTAGTGTTATCACATTTTATAGATATGTTTTTCAAGTGAATTTCATAATCTTCTAAAGTATTTTTCATCCATATAACTTGTGCATAACATGCACTTGCTACTATATACTCAGCTTCGATTGTTGATAATGCAACCGAGTTTTGTTTCTTCGAAGACCAAGAGACAAGTGCATGACTTAAGAATTGACATATTCCGGATGTATTTTTTTTATCTATTTGACAACCAACAAAATCAGCATTGGCATAAGCAAACAACTCAAAGTTTTTAGATTTTGGATACTATAATCATAGATTAGGAGTTCCTTTTAGGTATCTAAAAATCCTTTTAACAACATTTAAGTGAGATTGCTAGGGATTAAATTGAAATCTAGAATATAGTCTAACTCTAAAAATGATATCAAGTCCAGTTGTTGTGAGGTATAATCAACTACCTATCATGCCCCTATAAGTCTTTCGATTAAACATTATCCATTAATGTCTATATCTAATTTTGTAGAAGTGCTTATTGGTGTATTAATAGCTTTAACACTATCCATATTAAATCATTTTAATTGATGTAAAGCATACTTAGTCTAACTAATAAAAATTCCATCACTTAGTTGTTTAATTTGTAATCATAAGAAAAAAGTTAATTCGCCCATTAAGCTCATTTCAAACTCTTGACTTATGCTTTTGGTAAATGATTTACACAAAGATTCACTTGAAGAACCGAAAATGATATCATCAACATAAATTTATAAAATAAAAAAATTATTTTCAAAATGTTTAATAAACAATGTAGCATCGACCTTGCCTTTTATAAAATTATTTTGAATAAGGAAAGAACTAAGCCTCTTATACCAAGCCCTAGGGGCTTGTTTTAATCCATAGAGAGCCTTAGTAAACTTAAACATATGATTTAGAAAAATAGCATTCTTAAATCTGGGAGGTTATTCAACATAAACTTCTTTGGAAATAAAACTATTAAGAAAAGCACTTTTAACAACTATTTGAAATAACTTAAAATTATTACAACTAGCATAGGCAAGGAAAATCCCTATGGCTTCAAGTCTAGCCATAGGAGCAAAGGTTTCTTCATAATCGATATCTTCTTCTTAGTTGAAACCTTTGGCCACTAATCTAGTCTTGTTTCTAACCACGATACTAAGTTCATCTTACTTATTTATAATGACCTATTTAGTACCAATTACCAAATTGTCACTAGGTCTAGGAACAAGCTTCTACATCTCTTTTCTCTCAAATTGATTTAATTCCCCATGCATTGCAAGGACCCATGAACATCTTTTATGACTTCGTTAATGTATTTAGGTTCAAATTAAGGTAAAAAGACTATATTCACATAAAATATTTTAAGAAAAGAATGAGTTTGAACATATTTTGATGTGTCTCCAATAATTAGCTCCTTAGAATGAGAATCTACATACTTCCAATCCTTAGATAAGGATTCTTTGGAATAAGATGCATCCAAGTTACTTGGAGGAGAAGAGTGTTCATTCAATTTTAAAGCATCAAAATCAAAATCATTATCAAAATTAATTTTTTTAATTTGAGAAGCTCATTAAAAACAACATGAGTAGATTCCTCTATAACCAAAGTTCTTTATTAAAGACATAAAAAGCTTTAGACATAGAGGAATAACTAAAAAAAATGCCTTCATCAGATTTAGCATCAAATTTTCCTAAGGCATCTTTTTCATTTAAAACAAAACATTTATACCTAAAAACTTTAAAATATGAAATATTGGGTCTTTTGTTATTCCATAATTTATAAGGAGTTTTGGAAAGTAATGATCTTATAAGAACCTTGTTCATGACATAGCATGTCTTATTTACGACTTCGGCCCAAAAATATTTAGGTAGGCTATGATCGTTTAACATGGTTCTTACCATTTCTTGTAAGCTCCTATTTTTTCTTTCAACTACTCCATTTTGTTGTGGATTTCTTGAATTAGAGAAATTATGATTGTACCCATTTGACTCACAAAAATTTTGAAAATCATAATTTTGAAATTCACCATCGTAATCACTATGAATAGATGAAATCATAAAACCCTTTTCATTTTGAACAAGTTTATAAAATTTTTAGAACCATTTAAAATAACTACTTTTGTGAGCCAAGAAATATGTCTAAATGTATCTACTAAATTCATCAATAATTACAAAGGCGTATTTACTACCTCAATTGATCCAAATATTTACATAGGCTTGTTGTATCAATTGATCCAAATAAATCCATATGTCTCAATTGTAGTAGTCTAGAGGTGCGTATTTGATTCTTTCATTTGAAACTACTTTTTATTTTTTTTCCTAATTGACATGCATCACAAACTTTATCTTTGACAAACTTGATGCTAGGCATTCCTCTCACAAATTTTCTAGTTAAAATTTGAGAGATTAGTTTCATGCTAGCATGACCTAATCTCTTATGCCAAAGCCATACATTATTGTCTAAAGCTGGAAAATATGTTTCATCATAAAAATCATCAATATCAATAGTATACATATTATTATTTTTTAAGGCAATCATAGATGTATTTTTGTATGGTATTTCAATTATACAAGCGTTGGATTCAAATTTGATGATATATCCTTTATTACATAATTGACTAATACTTAGTATATTATGTTTTAACTATCTACTAATAATATATCTTTAATTAAAAGATTTGATTTGTTATCTATATTTCCTTTGCTAATAATTTTTCCTTTATTGTTGTCTCCGAAGGTGACAAATCCTTCGTCTTGGCTAGTAAGCTTAGAGAAGTGTGTTGGATCTTTGATCATGTGCCTTGAGCATCCACTATCAAGGTACCATCTCTTGTTCCTAGCTTGTGATTATAGACATATCTACAAGAAAGGGGGTTTTCTTTTAGGTACACAAACTTTGGGTCCCTCATAAATAGATCTACCTATCATTGAGTGATTTATGGTTCCTTTAGGAACCCAAACCAATGTTTGTGAACTAAATTATTTAAATGGACATTTATAAGCAAAATAATCACATCTTCCACAAAAATTATATTTTTCTATATGTGAGACATGTAATGTAGGTCCTTTAATGAAGATGATTGGATTTTGGTGAGTGTTACTCATAAAGCTAATTCCTTTCTTTTTATGACCATGACCCTTATTAGCAAGGATCATGTTTAGAGATTTATTACCTATTTTAAATTTTTCTAACATTTCTTATAGTAAGACATTTTCTTTCTTAAGTGAATCTATCTCATTACACTTAGTGCATGAAGCTAATATACTATCATCATGCTCATTTATTAATATATCAAATTCACTTATAAGAGAAGCATGCTCCATTTTTAACAATTTATATTTTTTACCAACTAGATTACATTCATCAAACAAATCATGAAAAAACTTAATAATTCATTGAAAGATAAATGAGCTTCGATTGAGTCACTTACCTCATCGTCAAATGCTATTAATGCAAGGTTTGCAACTTCTTCCTTATTGGTTGGCTGCTCGTCTTCGGATGCACTTGAATCGTCGCAAGTCACCTTGAGTGCCTTCTTTTTCTCTGATAGCTTCTTCTTCACTTAGGGACATTCATTTTTAAAGTACACTGGCTTCTTACGTTCGTAGCATATGATTATATCTTTTTTGTGTTCGTTTTTGTTCTTAGTATCTTGTTTTACAAAATTTGTTTTGTTTCTTCTTATGAATCTTTTGAATTTTCTTGTTAGAAGTGCTAAGTCCTCATCATCACATGAGCTTTCGCTCGAGTGGTCTTTTTTAGTTTTAAGTGTCATATCCTTCTTGTTCTTTGGAAGGTAGTTCTCATGTTCATCATGTGCTTTGCATGTCATTTTGTAGGTCATTAATGACCCGATAAGTTCTTGAAGAGCAAAGTTGTTCAAGTTCTTTGCTTCTTGTATTGCCATCACTTTTGGATCATAACTTTTCAGAAGGGATCTTAGTATTTTATTAACAAGTTCAATATTAGAAAAACCTTTACCAAGTACTTTCAAATCATTGACGACATCCGTAAAATGGGTGTACATGTCTCTAATGGTTTCTCTTGGTTTCATTCGAAACAACTCAAAGTTATGCACCAAGAGATTAATTTTTGACTCTTTAACCCTACTTGTGCCTTCATGTGTAACTTCGAGTGTGTGCCAAATCTTATGTGTAGTTTCACATATAGAAACCTAATTAAATTTGTTTTTGTCAAGAGCACAAAACAAAGCATTTATCGCTTTAGCATTCAAGGAGAAGGTCTTCTTTTCCAAATCATTCCATTCATTCATTCATTCTATCTCAATTGGAAGACTTTTGAAATCTACTTTCAATAATATTCCATAATTTGAAATTCATAGAAAGCAAGAAATTTCTCATCCTAGTTTTCCAATAAGTGTAGTCTGTCTTATTGAACATAGGAGGATGAGTGATAGAAAGTCCCTCTTGATTGTCGGCAAAAGCCATCTCAATTGGGTTTTAATCCAAATAGAGAGTAAACTCACTCTGATACTAATTGTTAGGATCAAGTTGGCACTAAGAGAGGGGGTGAAATAGTGCTTATGAAAATATTATGTTGAATCAAAAATTTCATTTCAATTTAAACCCATATCGGAAATGCGTTAATCGTAAAGAAGGTGTGAAGGGGAGTAAAAAGCCAACTCAATAAGCAATATAAAGAAAAAGCATAATAGGAATGATAAAGTAGATATCACACCAAATTTATAGTGGTTCAGTCGTCATGACCTATGTCCACTCTCGATTCCTCCTTGTTGAGGCCACCGACATCCACTAACGGTCTTCCTTCAATTGACGAAGACCAACCATCTTTTTACAACCCTCTTTCCTTTTTTAGGTTTAGGAGAAAACCCTTACAAACCTCACACCTCTCTTAGAATGATTATAAATCTAAAGAAAGAGGAGGAAGACACTAAGCACTTTTTCAACACTTTCACAACCCAAAATCACAAGACTTTTATTCACATTGTTGGGAAATCTTGGGGCAACATCACATGCACAGCGAAAGAACAGAAAACAAAATCTCTAATTTCCCAAAGATGTATTCGTCATCATGTGAAGATTAGTGTGCAAAATCTGCCAAACTTAAAACTGCGTATATGAAATATTGTGTTACCTAGGAAGATCGTATATCCCTGAATCCCTATAGATCTCAAAGAGAGGGTGAAGGAGGTTAAGTGTCCTCCTCTCTCGCGATAATCTACACAGTAGGGCTGCGATGATACTCCTTAAAACTCCAAGTCTGCTATCTGAGGAGAAGGGAAGGAGAATAGGAAATGGCAACCCAAAGAGACTCTAGCTTATGAACCATTGGTACCCTCCTATTTATAGAGGTCCCCTATCAACTTAACCCTAATGGATCCTACCCTATTGGGTATTGGATCTTCATCCAGTGGATCTCTATCCAATAATCTCTCTTGGCACTTATTAGATCTCATCCATATGATCTAATAATTTAGGGGCTTATTAGATATCTAATAAGATAGGGGCTCCGATGGATATCTTATATCCGAACCTCTACTCATTGCAACGACTACCATATGTGTGTGACCCTCTAGGCCCAATATCAAGCTAGCCGTGAGTCATACCTGTCAGAACTCTTTCTAACTCAGTGAATTATTATCTTCATAATAATTCACTCGACTCATCGACTGCGGATGTACTAGGCCACTACACCATAGTTCCCAGACTATATAGGGGAATCCAATCCATTGGACTTGTCTATCCTTAGTTACCATATACCTATAGTCCTTCATCCATCTAATTTTCCAAAGACCGTATACCGGGCATAGTGCTGTCAGACCTATATGGTTTATGCTCGAGTCTTGCTTTAATCGGATTCTCCCATTGAACTCTTTCTCTCTTAATTTGAATGACCTTGGCCAGGAATTTATCTGAGCAATAACGCATGAGATATTCCTCTCATGACATCGAGAGTGGATGATCCTCTATCGATAATCAATAGTCCTTGTAAGGTTGGCTACCACTCCCGATGACCAATTGTGCTAGATTTGGAACCTCCAGACCTATAAGTTCGGTATCAAAGAGTTGAGTACTCTTATAGGATATCCTTGGTGTCTCAAGTCTAACGACCATATACACTACTAGGCCTATGGAATCGCTATATGACAATAAGGCATCATCAACCATCTAGCATTCCGTAAATGGATCAATTAGTGAACTCATTGTCCAATGAGCACCTGTACTATATCCCTAGTGTTCCCACATGAGCTGCTATGAGACCAGCTACATCCATCATATAGATGGGTATACAACACACTAGTCTGTCCAGTTATCTCGATGTCCCTCTCGAGTAACCTATGACCAAGATTATTTAGAATCAGTATTTAAAGGTGAATCAGTCTCATTATTGTGATCTCATCACGATCCAATTCTCATTGCACAGATCCATGGACATCACAATATATTCAAGCAATAGGCAATATAAAGTGATAAAATGTCAAATAATAATAATAAGCGAAAAAACTACATATCAAGTCACATGTGCCATCACTCACATGATTGGCTTGCTGGGCACCTATGACTAGCAATCTCCTACTTGACCTAAAGTCAATCACCTATGTGTCCGATCCCCATCGAACCATTGTAATACTCAAAGATAATATGAGACAACAACTTTGTTAGTGGATTTAGGATAACTCTTTCCACTACTACATCTCCTCGGGCCATAATTTCTTTAATAAGCTAGATGGAACCATCTCATAACACTTCTAATGAGACATGGGTTCTCTCATTTAAGCAATAGCCCTGTAGTTGTCACAATATAAAGGAATCGGCTCCTCGCTGTCCAACACGACTCCTAGATCTGTGATAAACTTCTTCATCCAGACTCCATCTTTTGCTGCCTTTACTATAGTAATTTACTCTACCTCTATGGTCAAGTCAATAGTAATATCTTCCTTAGAACTCTTCCAGCACATTGCTCCTCTATTTAGGGTGTACACATATCCTGAATTCGACTTGCTATCAACAACATTAGACTAGAAACTCGAGTTCATGTAGCCTTCAACTTTGAGGCTACTACCTCCATATACCAGTAAAAGATCCTTAATCCTTCTCAAGTACTTAAAGGTACATTTTACTGCTTTCCAGTGCTCCAAGCTTGGATCCGCCGGATACCTACTCATGACACTCAGAGCATACACTATATTAGGCCTAGTATATAGTATAACATACATAATAGACCCTATCGCTTAGGTATAGGGTATCCTATCTATGTTTATCCTTTCTTTAGGAGTCTTTGGGGACATACTCCTAGAAAATGATATCCCATGTCTCATCGGTATAAGACCTCTCTTAGAATTTTTCATGCCAAACCTTTTGACAATAGTGTCTATGTACTTGGACTAGGACAAGCCAAGCATTCTCTTAGATCTATCTCTATATATCTGAATCCTCAAGATATAGGATGTTTCCCCTAAGTTCTTTATGGAGAAGTGTCTAGATAATAAAGTCTTTACTATGGATAGTATTTCTACATCATTCCCAGTGATTAGAATGTTATCCACATATAACACCAAGAAGGTGATAGTGCTCCCACTTACCTTCCTGTACACACAAGGCTCATCTTCATTCTTAACGAAGTCATAAGATCTGATTGCCCTATCAAATCTTATGTTCTAACTTCGAAAAGCTTGCTTTAGTCCATAAATGGACCTAAGTAACCTACACACCTTATTTAGATAATCTTTGGACACGAATCCCTCAAGCCATATCATATACACCTCCTCCTTAAGGTTGCCATTGAGGAATATGATTTTCAAGTCCATCTGCCAGATCTCATAATCATAGTATGCTACAATAGCCAACAGAATTCGGATGGATTTTAGCATGACTACGGGTGAGAAGGTTTCGTCATAGTCAATACCTTGTCTTTGATGATACCCCTTAGCTAGTAGCCTTGCTTTATAGATCTCTACCTTTCCATCTACTCCGATCTTCTTCTTAAAGATCTACTTGCAATCGATAGGTACAATACCCTCAAGTGCATCAACTAGGTTCCAAACCTTATTGGAGTATATGGAATATATCTTAGAATTCATAGCTTCTTGCCACTTCCCGGAGTGTATACTCACAATAGCCTCCTTGTAGGTCTAATGATCAATATCCTCAGCATCCTCTCCTTTAATATGTCTCACATATCTCTCAGGAGTATGAGATACTCTGCCAGACCTACGTAAAGTTGGAACTTGTGTGCTAGGTATCTGAACAAACTCGGGCTGTGGAGTGATGCTTGAGCTAGGTTCTCCAACCTCGCTCAACTCTATCATACTCCCATTGTCTCTGCCAAGAATATGTTTTTTCTTAAGGAATATAGCTCTCTTGGCTACAAAGACCTTTTGGTCCTCGTGATGATAGAAATAATACCCACAAGTTTCCTTAGGGTATCCTATAAACTTGCACCGCTCTGTTCTGGATTCAAACTTATCGAGGTTGTGTCTTTTAACATAGGCAGGGCAACCCCAAATCTTAACAACCTTAAGATTAGGCTTCTTCCTTTTCCATATCTCATATGGTTTAAACACTACCGATTTAGTTGGAACTCTGTTCAGTAGGTAAGCTACAGTTTCTAGGACGTATCCCTAGAATTAGATGGGTAGGTCAGTGAAACATATCATGGATTGCATTATGTCTAATAGTGTATGATTCCTCCTTTCAGAAACACCATTGAGTTGAGGTGTATAAGGAGGTGTCCATTGGGATAGAATTCTATAGTCCTTGAGGAACTAGGTGAACTCTATACTCAAGTACTCACCTTCTCAATCTGATCGAAAAGACTTGATACTCTTTCTAGTCTGGTTCTCCACTTCATTCTTATACTCTCTAAATTTCTCAAAGACCTCAGACTTGTACTTCATCAAGTACACATGTTCATATCTTGAGAAATCATCAATAAAAGTAATAAAGTAGGAGTAACCACCTATGGCATGAGTTGGCATGGGTAATGTATGAGTTCTAGCAGCTCTACTCAATGTTACATATTGGGCTCTATGACTCCTAAGTTATAGAAAAAGCATGAAAAGATAGATGTCAGATCCATTCCCTTACATCTCCATAATTTGTTTAAGGAATAGAAAAGGAATATGAGATATCTAAGCATCTCTTCCATGCTTGGATGACTGAGGGGACAATAGTTCAGAACCATGTCATAAAGAAGATTGAGTGGATAGAGAAACTCACAAGTCTATGAATGGTCTTAGAGAATGACTTGTGTGTAGACCTTGTACTTCAGTCCCTACTAGATTCATTTTCTCAATTTATAATGAATTTTAATATGAACAAGCATGAGGTGACTCTCCCTGAGCTCCTCAATATGTTGAGGGATGTAGAGAGCACCATTAAGAAAGAGAAGCCAACTCTCTATACTGGTAAGACCAGAAAGAAAAGGAAGGTAGAAAAGTCCCTTAAAAAGGGCAAGGGTAAGGGCAAATCGGGTAAAGC
Organism: Musa balbisiana; assembly: GCA_004837865.1. Classification (NCBI taxonomy): domain Eukaryota; kingdom Viridiplantae; phylum Streptophyta; class Magnoliopsida; order Zingiberales; family Musaceae; genus Musa; species Musa balbisiana. The sequence goes on along the minus strand of PYDT01002582.1, from coordinate 76,864 downwards.
AAAGGTTGCTAAGAAAGACCCAACAAAGGATAAAGGATAGTACTTCCATTATGGTAAAGATGGGCACTAGAAGAGGAACTACAAAAAGTACCTTGCATAAAGGGAGAAACAAAAGCTTGGAGAAGCTTCCGGTACATTCATGATTAGTCTTTATTTGTTAGAATCTTATGATAACACATGGGTATTAGATATCGATAGTGTTTATCATATCTGTAATTCGTTGCAAGGTTTGACAGGACCTAGGAGATTGGTGAGAGGCGAGACAGACCTCAAGATATGAAATGGAACAAAAGTTGCTATAGTGGCTGTTGGCGAGGTCACCCTACATTTGCCTAGTGGAGCTATTATTGCATTAGATGCTTGCTATTTTGTTCCTTCTATTATTGAAAATATTATTTCTATTTCATGTTTGACAGTTAATGAATATAAATTAGTTTTTGAGAAAAATGGTTATTCAATATTCTTATATGATGAGATCATTAAGGAAGAAAGCGCGCTTGTAGCGCGTTTGTTTTGGGTACAAAATGTCACGGGTTCAAATCTTCC
>PYDT01002582.1:0-73349 GCA_004837865.1 Musa balbisiana | reverse complement strand
CTATAACATACAAGCTAGCAACTTTTACGATATGCAAGTTTTGCTACATACAAGCTAGCAACTTTTACGATATGCAAGTTTTGCTACATACAAGCTAGCAACTTTTACGATATGCAAGTTTTGCTACATACAAGCTAGCAACTTTTACGATATGCAAGTTTTGCTACATACAAGCTAGCAAAAATTTCGAAAAGCAAATGCAAGATAGCTTGCTTGTGTAAGCCCATGATTCTTGCTTCCTATTACAATTTGCAAGTTTTTTGAAATATCCAAGTTCAACACATTGCATAATTAACATAATCTCCTAGTTTTATCATTATGCAATTTTGTTATCATCATAGATATGCAAGTATGTATGATAGCAATTCTATAACATACAAGCTAGCAAATTTTACAATATTTTTAGAACATGCAAGCTAGTAGTTTTGAGATGTTCAAGAAAGCAACCCTTGCTTCTTAAAATATACAAGTTTGCTAGATGTGCACGTTAGCATGTTTTGCTTATTGAGATAGGCAAGATAGTGATGTTCAAGAAGATAACTTTTGCTTCTTGAAATAAGCAAGTTAGCAATTTCTTGTACTTAAGATAGGCAAGCTAGCAATCAAGTTTTTGCATCTTCTTGAGTTGTGCAAGTTAGCTAATTTCTCTTTGAGATGACCCTTTACATTAATTCAAGATAGCACATTAGCAAACCCTTCTCCCCCTTTGTCATTGGCAAAAAGAAAGGAAGATTCAAGTCATGAATATCAAAATAATAATTTTATCAAGAATATTTCATCATTGCATGCATCATTATCATACGTTAAAGTATTGCATGCATAATACCAAATCATCAAATTCATCAAAATTCAACATTACTTTCAAGATATTCAAAATGGTATACAAAGATTTATAAAGCAAATTAATTTTCAATCATCACATAAGGCATTTAAAGAATTTTTGAAACATAGGAGAATGATTAATTTGAGCATGCAATGTTTCAATCAAATTCAAGTCATGAATACCAATACTTTCATATTGGGGAGTATCAATTCATGAATACCAAAAGATATTATTTGTGATTCCAATTTTGCAAGATCAAGATGATGATTTAGATAAAAACTTATTCAAATCAAATCGTTAACTTGAAACTCATAATCAAGTCATCAAAATCAATTTCGAGATTCACAAAATATCATGAAATCATTAATCTCGATCAGATGGGAAAAGCATTTTTTAAGTGATTCCTTTTCATCTAAGAATGCCTTGAGTCTTTATATGCCAAATCAAGATAAGCATGAAAGTTCAAGACATAAAGGCAAAATCTTATAAAACAACTCATCAAGCATCTATTCTCAAGCCATATAAAGAGAAGTCAAGGATTCAATTATCTCATGTCATGAATTCCAACAGGCATCCCAAATTATCAATATCACATTAAAAAGATATTTCAAAAAGATATATCGATAAGTGATTCATTTGTATTATTTCATTCCTTCGGATAAATCTAGGAGAACAACATGAATTAAGGGACATATAACATGATTGAAGCATTGAACATGATTCATATTTAAAAGTATGAATATCGAAGAATTTGTGAAACTCCGAAAATATCCCAAAAGTACATTAATAAATTCATACATAAAAAGCATAGATTTATTGAAAAGTCAATAAGATAGAGGATCGCATTTCATTTTTATAAATTTCTATTCATGTGATTTGCTTCTTATAAGCATGCATTTACCTTAATAAAACAAGTGTCAACGTTTAAGACGGAAAGGTAAATTTTGTAAAACAAATCATCAAGCATGATTCCATGATAACATCCTTTTAATATCTTGATATTCATCATCAAGTATGATTTCAAAAAGTATGTTCAAGAGAAATCATTAAGACCAAATGCATGATACACTCATTTATTTTCAAAATATTCATCATGTGATTTTCATGAGATTCACAAAAAAAAAACAAAAAAAAAAAAAAAAAAAAAAAAAAAAAAAAAAAAAAAAAAAAAAAAAAAAAAAAAAAAAAAAAAAAAAAAAAAAAAAAAAAAAAAAAAAAAAAAAAAAAAAAAAAAAAAAAAAAAAAAAAAAAAAAAAAAAAAAAAAAAAAAAAAAAAAAAAAAAAAAAAAAAAAAAAAAAAAAAAAAAAAAAAAAAAAAAAAAAAAAAAAAAAAAAAAAAAAAAAAAAAAAAAAAAAAAAAAAAAAAAAAAAAAAAAAAAAAAAAAAAAAAAAAAAAAAAAAAAAAAAAAAAAAAAAAAAAAAAAAAAAAAAAAAAAAAAAAAAAAAAAAAAAAAAAAAAAAAAAAAAAAAAAAAAAAAAAAAAAAAAAAAAAAAAAAAAAAAAAAAAAAAAAAAAAAAAAAAAAAAAAAAAAAAAAAAAAAAAAAAAAAAAAAAAAAAAAAAAAAAAAAAAAAAAAAAAAAAAAAAAAAAAAAAAAAAAAAAAAAAAAAAAAAAAAAAAAAAAAAAAAAAAAAAAAAAAAAAAAAAAAAAAAAAAAAAAAAAAAAAAAAAAAAAAAAAAAAAAAAAAAAAAAAAAAAAAAAAAAAAAAAAAAAAAAAAAAAAAAAAAAAAAAAAAAAAAAAAAAAAAAAAAAAAAAAAAAAAAAAAAAAAAAAAAAAAAAAAAAAAAAAAAAAAAAAAAAAAAAAAAAAAAAAAAAAAAAAAAAAAAAAAAAAAAAAAAAAAAAAAAAAAAAAAAAAAAAAAAAAAAAAAAAAAAAAAAAAAAAAAAAAAAAAAAAAAAAAAAAAAAAAAAAAAAAAAAAAAAAAAAAAAAAAAAAAAAAAAAAAAAAAAAAAAAAAAAAAAAAAAAAAAAAAAAAAAAAAAAAAAAAAAAAAAAAAAAAAAAAAAAAAAAAAAAAAAAAAAAAAAAAAAAAAAAAAAAAAAAAAAAAAAAAAAAAAAAAAAAAAAAAAAAAAAAAAAAAAAAAAAAAAAAAAAAAAAAAAAAAAGATTGGTAAAATAAAATTTATTAACCTCAATAGGATAGAAAATTCATTTCCATTTCATACAATTGATTTCATGTGAGGGTATTCAAGTCTTTTTGTGAAAACATGTATCATCATTTAAAATTGAACATAAGTTTCATCATGAAGCCGTCAAGACCAAACACATCATGATATCACATCTATCATCAAAAGACTATCAAGAAATTCATACATAGATGTACATGTACTATGTCATCTTAATATGTCATGAGAATGTCATCTTAATTCGTCATAAAAATAATTAGACCAAAAACATGTTAATCTAAAATGAGAGTTTCAAATCAACATTTACTTCAAAATCTCATGCATGACATAAATCATCAAGATACACATGCATGGATTAATCCTAAGCATTATCACATATCACATAATTATCATTCCTAATGTTGCATACATCATTCAACATTTCAAAACATAACATGCATGAAACCTTAGCAATATACTTTTCATGATCAAAATTTTTAATTTTTCAAAGATGCTAAAAAGAAAAACATGATATAATTTTTTTAAAAATAATTTTTTATTTCCTATTCCTACTATCTAAATTAAGCACTCATGAAAAACTTCAAGTAATTTCAAAATAATTCAAGAGAGTTGAGTTACTTACCTTGTAGTCGAAGCCATCAAAGCCCAATTCCCCATTTTACCTTTGAAAGTTCTTGATTCATCCTTGGTTGCCTTCCTCTTCTTTGGCCTCTTCCTCGTTCAAGTTCATTGTTTATTTTAGATTTTGTTTAATGAACTTATTAAGATTTCGTGTTCGAAGGTCAAGTCCATCATTGTCCTCATCACTTGAGTCATCACTCAAGTGGTATTCATTTGTCCGGAGTTCCAATCCTTCCTATTCTTTAGAAGGTGGTTCAAGTGCTCATCGGGTTCAAAATGTTCCAAGAGTATCATTTCATAGGTCATTATGACCCAATTAATTCTTCTAATGAAAAATCATTTAAATTTTTTGTCTCTTGTATTGCGGTTATTTTAGGATCCCACCTTTTTGGAAGGGATCTTAAGATCTTACTTACGAGGTCAAAATTCGAAAAAGATTTACCAAGAACTCTTAGATTATTGACGACATCCGTGAAACGGGTGTACATGTCGCCTATAGTCTCGCTTGGTTGCATTCGAAAAAGCTCAAAATCATGCAATAAAATGTTAACTTTCGAGTCTTGACTCTACTAGTTCCCTCGTGCGTGATTTCCAGTGTTCGCCAAATATCAAAAGCCATTTCACACATAGAAATCCGATTGAACTCATTTTTGTCCAAAGCACAAAATAGGCATTCAGAGCCTTTGCGTTTAAAGAAAAATACTTCTTCTCCAAATCCGACCATGTCGTTCATCGGTTTAGAGGGAAGTTGAAAACCATTTTCAACAATGTTCCATAAATCCAATTCATAGAAATCAAGAAAACTCTCATTCGAGTTGTCCAATAAGTGTAGTCCAATCCGTTAAACAACGGTGGACGAAAAACCGAAAAGCCCTCTTCAAAGAAAGCCATGAAGAGCCAGTTCTCTCGGGTGTAAATCCGAAATAGAAATACCGGGCTCTGATACCAATTGTTAGGACCAGGAGCGGCACTAAGAGGGGGGGGGTGAATTAGTGCGGCGGTAAAGAATGATAAACTTTCGATGATTTAAACACTTTCGGAAAACGTCGTACGATAAAAGCAACGTTTCGTTTGAAACCGTTCGATTGCGTTTTAACTTGAAGGCATATGTATGAAGGAGACAAAGAAGTAGAGCATCAAAGTGAAGATGGTTTGCAGTAATGTAAATGACAAAATGAAAAACGCAAACCGATTTATAGTGGTTCGGTCATGCGACCTACATCCACTTGCGAAGCCTTCTTCGATGAGGCTCCCAACTCCAGTAGCAAATCACTTTAAAGGGGAAAGGACAAATACCCCTCTTACAACCTTTTACAAGTGGTTCACACTCTTACAGATTTTCAAAGAGAATGAGGGAGGCGAACACTTAAACTATTGAAACAAGACTTGCTAAAGACTTTGCTAAGCTTTATCTCAATCTCTAACTTCTCAAAGGTTTTTGTCTCAGCTGAGAATTGAGGGGTATTTATAGGCCTCAAGAGGATTCAAATTTGGGCTCCAAATTTGAATTCTCTTCGGTTCCCGAAGCTAGCGGTGCCACCGCCTGTCAGTGGTGGTGCCACCGCATGTCAGTTCTGATACTGACAGTGTACTGGGCGGTGCCCACCGCCCAGTCCAGCGGTGCCACCGCCTAGCTCTCGGGTGCTGAGCGGTGCCACCGCCCAGACCGACGGTGCCACCGCCTGGCTCTCGGGTGCTGGGCGGTGCCACCGCCTGGCTATTTCAGCTCACTGGTTGGGCTCCAAACTTGGCCCAAACCAGTCCGAACTCGGGCCCAATTGGCCCCTACTTGGGTTATACGATTAACACCTAATCCTAACCCTAATTAATGTGCTAACTACGAATTAAAGACATTTCCTAAGCTATTACAAAGTCCATAAGTCAAGACTTCTTCCGGCGAGCTTCCAGCGAACTTCCGGTGGTCTTCCGAAAAACTCTCGGAAACCATTCTGCGGACTCCCGACAAGCTCCGAGACTTCACAATTTGATCTTGGCGAGTTTCGACGAGCTTCTTCGGTAAGCTACGATCTTTCTCGGTGAGCTCCGCGAACTTCCGATGAACCTTTCGGCGAGCTTTCGAAACCCTTCGGCAAGCTCCCTACTCATTCTCGGCTAGTTCCGACAGCATTCCCGACGAACCTTCGGACTTCCGTCGAACTCTCAAACTCCCGACGAATCCTTCACGCTTGACTCCGGCACTTGTTTCGCTTTATGTCTTCATCGTTATCATAGTTAATCCTGCACACACAAGCCAAAACTCTACTCCGATCTAGACAATTATTACAACAAGAATTGACATTCTGTTGCCCGGTACGTCATTGGTTGGCGCTTCGTCCGATTCTTCAGTGCATCGTTCTCTCTTGCAGCTTATTGCCCAATCGGCGGTTGACCTCCGCAACCCCGATATCCTTAGTGCAATTCCGATCTCCTTGGCCCGATGCCCAACGTCCGAAGCATTCTGCCGTCCAATATCCTAACGTGATCTCCTCCGGCGCAACGTCAATTCCTCCTGCGTCAACTGTCTAATCCTGATCGAGTAGACCTGCATCACTCAAAATGTAGATAAACATCTAAACACAATCAATTAGTTTCATCATCAAAATCTGAGATTCAACAGCCAATACTCTGAAAACTCGGGATGAGACCGTTTAGCTCCAAATTTGAATCCATTTTGGGCATATAAATACCCCAATCATCCTTACTCAGTTTATACAATAACTGAGAACAAATTTGTGAGAAAACACTATTGTAATCTTATGAGAATTCTCCTCCTCTTCTCAAAGTTAGAGTTTTGTTTAAAGGAGGGGTGAGTAACTTATAAAGGTTTTCTCCTAAACCATATGAAAAGGAGAAAGAGTTGTAAGAGGATAGTTGATCTTTGCCCATTAAAAGAAGATCGATAGTAGAAGCTGATGGCTTACAAGAAGGAGGAATCGGGAGTGGACGTAGATTACGACAACCGAACCACTATAAATCCAATGTGCTCTTTGCCTTTGATGTTTACATTTATTGTTTATTGATTTTGTTGCTCACTCCACTTTACACTTACTTTAAGTCAAGCTCACATGATATCAGTTTTCATCGAATGAAAATTTTGAATCGTTAAAAGTTTTCCGATAGCACTAATTTAGCCCCCATCGTAGTGTCATTTCAATCCTAACAAGGGCCTCTATAAATAGGAGAGAACCAAAGGGCCATAAGTTAGGCCTTTTTAGCTGCCACCTCCTATTCTCCTCTCCCCTTCTCCTCCTCCACCAACAGCCCCTATTGGGGGCATGTAAAAATCTAGGCACCGATTTGAGGAGTCTCTTCACAACTCCTATCGTGTGGATCACCACTAGAGAGGAGGACGATTGACCTCCTTCATCCTCTCTCATAGATCTGTAGGAATTCAGGGATATACAATCTTTCTAGGTAACACAACGAGCTACAGCCGACGGCCTACCTGTAGTAGGCGGCCACAATGGTGGCACCCTCGGGCACTACGCCCATCCACAAAGGCAGCATTGGTCGCCATTCGCGTGTAGGAGATCAATGGCCAACGAGCTACAGCCGACGGCCTACCTGTAGTAGGCGGCCACAATGGTGGCACCCTCGGGCACTACGCCCATCCACAAAGGCAGCATTGGTCGCCATTCGCGTGTAGGAGATCAATGGCCAACGAGCTACAGCCGACGGCCTACCTGTAGTAGGCGGCCACAATGGTGGCACCCTCGGGCACTACGCCCATCCACAAAGGCAGCATTGGTCGCCATTCGCGTGTAGGAGATCAATGGCCAACGAGCTACAGCCGACGGCCTACCTGTAGTAGGCGGCCACAATGGTGGCACCCTCGGGCACTACGCCCATCCACAAAGGCAGCATTGGTCGCCATTCGCGTGTAGGAGATCAATGGCCAACGAGCTACAGCCGACGGCCTACCTGTAGTAGGCGGCCACAATGGTGGCACCCTCGGGCACTACGCCCATCCACAAAGGCAGCATTGGTCGCCATTCGCGTGTAGGAGATCAATGGCCAACGAGCTACAGCCGACGGCCTACCTGTAGTAGGCGGCCACAATGGTGGCACCCTCGGGCACTACGCCCATCCACAAAGGCAGCATTGGTCGCCATTCGCGTGTAGGAGATCAATGGCCAACGAGCTACAGCCGACGGCCTACCTGTAGTAGGCGGCCACAATGGTGGCACCCTCGGGCACTACGCCCATCCACAAAGGCAGCATTGGTCGCCATTCGCGTGTAGGAGATCAATGGCCAACGAGCTACAGCCGACGGCCTACCTGTAGTAGGCGGCCACAATGGTGGCACCCTCGGGCACTACGCCCATCCACAAAGGCAGCATTGGTCGCCATTCGCGTGTAGGAGATCAATGGCCAACGAGCTACAGCCGACGGCCTACCTGTAGTAGGCGGCCACAATGGTGGCACCCTCGGGCACTACGCCCATCCACAAAGGCAGCATTGGTCGCCATTCGCGTGTAGGAGATCAATGGCCAACGAGCTACAGCCGACGGCCTACCTGTAGTAGGCGGCCACAATGGTGGCACCCTCGGGCACTACGCCCATCCACAAAGGCAGCATTGGTCGCCATTCGCGTGTAGGAGATCAATGGCCAACGAGCTACAGCCGACGGCCTACCTGTAGTAGGCGGCCACAATGGTGGCACCCTCGGGCACTACGCCCATCCACAAAGGCAGCATTGGTCGCCATTCGCGTGTAGGAGATCAATGGCCAACGAGCTACAGCCGACGGCCTACCTGTAGTAGGCGGCCACAATGGTGGCACCCTCGGGCACTACGCCCATCCACAAAGGCAGCATTGGGCTCACGGGCAAGCCCCCTATAGGCGGCGCTTGCCTGCAGTAGTGCTCACCCGCTTGGGCAACGCTGCTCGTAGAGGTCGCCGCAAGCAACATAGGAAGCACCATAAGGGAATTAGAGCATTTTATATAAAAGGATAATTTTGCCCATTTGAATTTTAAAAATTTCAGGTTTTATCCTTTCTATCCAAATTATAAAAATACCCTTTATAATTCAAAAAATTCCTTACATATCCTGAATTTTAAAAAAATAGTAGTTAACTAAAAGGTTTAATTAACTATTATTATTTATCTAGTAGTGACACATAATATGAGACTGAATCAAAATCCCCTCTTTCGATAATATTAAGTTGGTAAACTTTATATAATTAGATTGACCTATATGGCCTTCCATTGCTATAGAAAAAAATCGATTCCTGATGTAGGTTGAGTTGGTCGAGTCTCTCGAGGCTCACTTATATCGTAATTCAATATCTTGCCTATGACCTCAGGATATGGTATGCTTGGTCAAGGGCATATCATCGAATCAGACTCATTTTGTAATGATAGTGATGACTTAACCGAATATCATAGTTGGTCGAGTCCCTGAAGACCATGGTGATTCGAAGGCCGAAAAAAAAAAAAAAAAAAAAAAAAAAAAAAAAAAAAAAAAAAAAAAAAAAAAAAAAAAAAAAAAAAAAAAAAAAAAAAAAAAAAAAAAAAAAAAAAAAAAAAAAAAAAAAAAAAAAAAAAAAAAAAAAAAAAAAAAAAAAAAAAAAAAAAAAAAAAAAAAAAAAAAAAAAAAAAAAAAAAAAAAAAAAAAAAAAAAAAAAAAAAAAAAAAAAAAAAAAAAAAAAAAAAAAAAAAAAAAAAAAAAAAAAAAAAAAAAAAAAAAAAAAAAAAAAAAAAAAAAAAAAAAAAAAAAAAAAAAAAAAAAAAAAAAAAAAAAAAAAAAAAAAAAAAAAAAAAAAAAAAAAAAAAAAAAAAAAAAAAAAAAAAAAAAAAAAAAAAAAAAAAAAAAAAAAAAAAAAAAAAAAAAAAAAAAAAAAAAAAAAAAAAAAAAAAAAAAAAAAAAAAAAAAAAAAAAAAAAAAAAAAAAAAAAAAAAAAAAAAAAAAAAAAAAAAAAAAAAAAAAAAAAAAAAAAAAAAAAAAAAAAAAAAAAAAAAAAAAAAAAAAAAAAAAAAAAAAAAAAAAAAAAAAAAAAAAAAAAAAAAAAAAAAAAAAAAAAAAAAAAAAAAAAAAAAAAAAAAAAAAAAAAAAAAAAAAAAAAAAAAAAAAAAAAAAAAAAAAAAAAAAAAAAAAAAAAAAAAAAAAAAAAAAAAAAAAAAAAAAAAAAAAAAAAAAAAAAAAAAAAAAAAAAAAAAAAAAAAAAAAAAAAAAAAAAAAAAAAAAAAAAAAAAAAAAAAAAAAAAAAAAAAAAAAAAAAAAAAAAAAAAAAAAAAAAAAAAAAAAAAAAAAAAAAAAAAAAAAAAAAAAAAAAAAAAAAAAAAAAAAAAAAAAAAAAAAAAAAAAAAAAAAAAAAAAAAAAAAAAAAAAAAAAAAAAAAAAAAAAAAAAAAAAAAAAAAAAAAAAAAAAAAAAAAAAAAAAAAAAAAAAAAAAAAAAAAAAAAAAAAAAAAAAAAAAAAAAAAAAAAAAAAAAAAAAAAAAAAAAAAAAAAAAAAAAAAAAAAAAAAAAAAAAAAAAAAAAAAAAAAAAAAAAAAAAAAAAAAAAAAAAAAAAAAAAAAAAAAAAAAAAAAAAAAAAAAAAAAAAAAAAAAAAAAAAAAAAAAAAAAAAAAAAAAAAAAAAAAAAAAAAAAAAAAAAAAAAAAAAAAAAAAAAAAAAAAAAAAAAAAAAAAAAAAAAAAAAAAAAAAAAAAAAAAAAAAAAAAAAAAAAAAAAAAAAAAAAAAAAAAAAAAAAAAAAAAAAAAAAAAAAAAAAAAAAAAAAAAAAAAAAAAAAAAAAAAAAAAAAAAAAAAAAAAAAAAAAAAAAAAAAAAAAAAAAAAAAAAAAAAAAAAAAAAAAAAAAAAAAAAAAAAAAAAAAAAAAAAAAAAAAAAAAAAAAAAAAAAAAAAAAAAAAAAAAAAAAAAAAAAAAAAAAAAAAAAAAAAAAAAAAAAAAAAAAAAAAAAAAAAAAAAAAAAAAAAAAAAAAAAAAAAAAAAAAAAAAAAAAAAAAAAAAAAAAAAAAAAAAAAAAAAAAAAAAAAAAAAAAAAAAAAAAAAAAAAAAAAAAAAAAAAAAAAAAAAAAAAAAAAAAAAAAAAAAAAAAAAAAAAAAAAAAAAAAAAAAAAAAAAAAAAAAAAAAAAAAAAAAAAAAAAAAAAAAAAAAAAAAAAAAAAAAAAAAAAAAAAAAAAAAAAAAAAAAAAAAAAAAAAAAAAAAAAAAAAAAAAAAAAAAAAAAAAAAAAAAAAAAAAAAAAAAAAAAAAAAAAAAAAAAAAAAAAAAAAAAAAAAAAAAAAAAAAAAAAAAAAAAAAAAAAAAAAAAAAAAAAAAAAAAAAAAAAAAAAAAAAAAAAAAAAAAAAAAAAAAAAAAAAAAAAAAAAAAAAAAAAAAAAAAAAAAAAAAAAAAAAAAAAAAAAAAAAAAAAAAAAAAAAAAAAAAAAAAAAAAAAAAAAAAAAAAAAAAAAAAAAAAAAAAAAAAAAAAAAAAAAAAAAAAAAAAAAAAAAAAAAAAAAAAAAAAAAAAAAAAAAAAAAAAAAAAAAAAAAAAAAAAAAAAAAAAAAAAAAAAAAAAAAAAAAAAAAAAAAAAAAAAAAAAAAAAAAAAAAAAAAAAAAAAAAAAAAAAAAAAAAAAAAAAAAAAAAAAAAAAAAAAAAAAAAAAAAAAAAAAAAAAAAAAAAAAAAAAAAAAAAAAAAAAAAAAAAAAAAAAAAAAAAAAAAAAAAAAAAAAAAAAAAAAAAAAAAAAAAAAAAAAAAAAAAAAAAAAAAAAAAAAAAAAAAAAAAAAAAAAAAAAAAAAAAAAAAAAAAAAAAAAAAAAAAAAAAAAAAAAAAAAAAAAAAAAAAAAAAAAAAAAAAAAAAAAAAAAAAAAAAAAAAAAAAAAAAAAAAAAAAAAAAAAAAAAAAAAAAAAAAAAAAAAAAAAAAAAAAAAAAAAAAAAAAAAAAAAAAAAAAAAAAAAAAAAAAAAAAAAAAAAAAAAAAAAAAAAAAAAAAAAAAAAAAAAAAAAAAAAAAAAAAAAAAAAAAAAAAAAAAAAAAAAAAAAAAAAAAAAAAAAAAAAAAAAAAAAAAAAAAAAAAAAAAAAAAAAAAAAAAAAAAAAAAAAAAAAAAAAAAAAAAAAAAAAAAAAAAAAAAAAAAAAAAAAAAAAAAAAAAAAAAAAAAAAAAAAAAAAAAAAAAAAAAAAAAAAAAAAAAAAAAAAAAAAAAAAAAAAAAAAAAAAAAAAAAAAACTGAAGAACTCAGCGATATCATATGACTTAGAGTCTCTTCCACGCTAGGATGATTGAAGGGACACCGGTTTAGAATCATGTCCTTAAGATGATTGAGTGGATAGAGAAACTCACATGTCTAAAAATGGTCCTAGAGGATAACTTATGTATGGATCTTGTTCTTTAGTCTCTACTAGATTCCTTTTCTCAACTTAAGATGACTCTCCCTGAACTCTTCAATATGTTGAGGGAGGTTAAGAGCACTATCAAGAAAGAGAAGCTAGTTCTCTATGCTAGTGAGACCGGAAAGAAAAGGAATGCAGAAAAGTCTCTTAAGAAGGGAAAGGACAAGGATAGACTGGGTAAAGCAAAAGTTGCTATGAAGGACTCGGCAAAGGACAAAGGCCAATACTTTCACTACGGCAAAGATGGGCATTGGAAGAGGAACTACAAAGAATACTTTGTAGAAAAGGTAAAACAAAAACTTAGAGAAGCTTCAGATACATTCATGATCAATCTCTAGGTGCCAAATTTTTATGATAGTGCATGGGTATTGGATACCAATAGTGTTTATCATATCTATAATTCATTGCCCTCGTAGGCGCCACCCTTGTAAGCACCGCTATGGGCAAGCCCGCCCCATTAGCGGCTGGCCTATGGGTGGCACAGCTTGTTGGGGCTCGCACGTGGGCCCTACTTGCGAGTGCCCAACCCGTAGGTGGCGCTTGCTGCAGGCAGGCCACCGACAATAGCTTGCCAGCCCCTTTCACGCAAATGGTGATCAAGGCTACCATATGTGAGGGCAACAATAATTGCTACCCTTTCTTGCTTTTACATCAATAATTTTGATGTCAAAAGCCTCTCTAAAACATAACACACACAGTTCAAAACCAATCATTTGTATGAAAACCTAGCTCTAAATCCACTATAGAGAAATCTTGGGGCGACATCACATGCGCAATGAAAGAACAGAAAACAAAAAAAATCTCAAAATTTCCAAAAATGTATTCTTTGTCATGCGAAAATTAATCCACAAAATCCATGAAACTGAAGACCATGAATCCCAAATCTCCACACCTACTATCTATGGAGGAGAAGAGGAAAGGAGAATAGGAGGTGGCAACCAAAAAACCTCTAGCCTATGAGACTTTGGTCCCTTCTATTTATAGAGGCTCCTTGTCAACTTAACCCTAATGGATCCTACCCTATTGGGTAATTGGATCTTAATCTAACTACCTAGGCCTCTTAGATTAGTGTACTCTTACTTCATTACCTTTATTGATGATTTCTCAAGGTATGAATATGTGTACTTAATGAAGTACAAGTCCGAGGCCTTTGAAAAATTCAAAGAGTATAAGAATGAAGTAGAGAACCAGATTGAAAAGAGTATCAAGACTCTTTGATCAGATCGATGAGGTGAGTACTTGAGTACAGAGTTCATCCAGTTCCTCAAGGACCATTGGATTCTATCCCAATGAACACCTCCTTATGCACCTCAACTCAATGGTGTATTTGAAAGAAGGAATCGTACGCTATTAGATATGGTACGATCCATAATGAGTTTCGCTGACCTACCCATCTCATTCTGGGGATATGCCCTAGAGACTGCAACTTACTTTCTCAACAGAGTTCTAACTAAGTCGGTAGTATCTATACTATATGAGATATGGAATGGGAGGAAGCCCAATCTTAAGGTTGTTAAGATTTGGGGTTGCCCTGCCCACGTTAAAAGACATAGCCCCGATAAGTTGGAATTAAGGACGGAGTGATATAAGTTCGTGGGATACCCCAAGGAAACTTATGGGTATTATTTCTCTCATCTCGAGGACCAAAAGGTCTTTGTAGCTAAGAGAGTGATGTTCATTGAAAAGGAACACATTCTTGGCAGAGATAGTGGGAGCATGATAGAGTTGAGCGAGGTTGGAGAACCTAACTCAAGCACCACTCTACAGCCCGAGTCTGTTCAAGTACCTAATACACAAGTTCCAACTTTATGTAGGTCCGATAAAGTATCCCATCCTCTTGAGAGATATGTGGGACATATCAGAGGAGAGAATGTTGAGGATATTGATCCTCAGGTCTACGAGGAGGATATTATAAGTATAGACTCCGGGAAGTGGCAAGAAACCATGAATTCTGAGATGGATTCCATGTACTACAATAAGATTTGGAACCTAGTTGATGCGCTTGAGGGTATTGTACCCATCGATTGCAAGTAGATCTTCAAGAAAAAGATCGGAGTATATGGAAAGATAGAGACCTATAAAGCAAGACTAATGGCTAAGGGGTATCATCAAAGGCAATGTGTTGACTATGACGAAACCTTCTCTCCAGTAGCAATGCTAAAATCCATCCGAATTCTGTTAGTTATTGCAGCACACTATGATTATGAGATTTGACAGATGGATGTGAAAACCGCATTCCTCAATGGGAACCTCCAAGAGGAGATGTATATGATATAACCCGAGAGATTCGTGTCCAAGGACTGCCCAGATAAGGAGTGCAAGTTGCTTAGATCCATTTATGGACTAAAGCAAGCTTCCCGAAGTTAGAACATAAGATTTGATGAGGCAATCAGATTTTATGACTTCATTAAAAACGAAGATTAGCCTTGTGTATATAGGAAGGTAAGTGGAAGCACTATCACCTTTTTGGTGTTATATACGGATGATATCCTAATCATTTGGAATGATGTAGGAATGCTATCCACAGTAAAGGCTTGGTTATCTAAACACTTCTCCACGAAGAACTTAGGGGAAGTATCCTATATCTTGGGGATTCAAATCTATAGAGATAGATACAAGAGGATGCTTGGCCTGTCCAAGTCCAGGTACATAGACACCATTGTCAAAAGGTTTGGCATGAAAAATTCCAAGGGAGGTCTCATACCGATTAGACATGGGATATCGCTTTCTAGGAGTATGTCTCCAAAGACTCCTAAAGAAAGGACGAACATGGATAGGATACCCTATGCCTCAGTGATAGGATCTATTATGAATGTCACGTTATGTACTAGTCCTGATATAGTGTATGCTCTGAGTGTCACAAGTAGCTATCAGGCGAATCTAGGCTTGGAGTATTGGAAAGCAGTAAAGTGTATCCTTAAGTACTTGAGAAGGACTAAGGATCTTTACTAGGATATGAAGGTAGTAGCCTTAGGGTTAAAGACTATATGGACTTGAGTTTTCAATCTGATGTCGATGATAGCAAGTCAAATTCGGGGTATGTGTATATCCTGAATGGAGGAGTAGTATGCTGGAAGAGTTCCACGTAAGATACTACTACTGACTCGACCACAGAGGTGGAGTACATTGCTGCAATAGAGGTAGCAAAGGAGGGAGTTGGAGTCATGCCAAGCAACGAGGAGTTGATCCCTTATATTACGACAATTGTGAGGCAATTACTCAAATAAGGGAACTCGGGGAGATGTAGCAGTGGAAAGAGTCCATCCAAAGATAACATTGCAGATCCACTAACAAGTCGTTGTCTCAGATTGTCTTTGAGCGTCACAAGATTCTGATGGGGATCAGACACATAGGTGATTGGCTTTAGGTCAAGTGGGAGATTGCTAGTCATATGTGCCCTACAAGCAAATCACTTGAGTGATGACATGTGTGACTTAACACGCAGTCTTTCTACTTATTATATTTTGGCATTTATCACTTTATTGAAGAAGTTCATCATATATTTGGGAGTCATGCCAAGCAACGAGGAGTTGATCCCCTTATATTACGACAATTGTGAGGCAATTACTCAAATAAGGGAACTCGGGGAGATGTAGCAGTGGAAAGAGTTCCATCCAAAGATAACATTGCAGATCCACTAACAAAGTCGTTGTTTCTCAGATTGTCTTTGAGCGTCACAAGATTCTGATGGGGATCAGACACATAGGTGATTGGCTTTAGGTCAAGTGGGAGATTGCTAGTCATATGTGCCCTACAAGCAAATCACTTGAGTGATGACATGTGTGACTTAACACGCAGTCTTTCTACTTATTATATTTTGGCATTTATCACTTTATATTGACTATTGCATGTATATATATATATATATATATATATATTGTGATGTTCTTAGATATGTGCAATAAAAATCAGATCGTGATGAGATCATAATAATGAGACCAATTCTCTTTTAAATACAAATCCTAAATAATCTCAGTCATAGGTCACTCGAGAGGGACATTGAGATAACCGGATAGACTGGTGTGCTGTAGACCCGTCCATATAATGGATGCAGCTGGTCTTATAGCTACTCGTGTGGGCACACTAGGGATACAGCGGAGGTGCTCATTGGAGAATGAGTTCACTGATTGATCTGCTTACAAATGCTGGATGGTTGATGACACCTTATTGTCAGACAGCGATTCTATAGTCCCAGTGGTGTATATAGTCCTTGTTAGGAAAATAGTCGGCACTAAGAAGGGGGGGGGGGGTGGGTGAATTGGTGCAGCGGTAAAAATTACGTCAGTTTAAAACTTCGTTGCGATTAAATTTGTTTCCAACGAAAAATCATTTTGTAAAGGTATTAACTTTGAAAGCGTACGAAACAGCATAGTGGATGTAATGCGGTTTGCAATAAAGTAAATTGCATAAGAGAAACGCAAACCAGATTTTTATAGTGGTTCGGTCGTCATGACCTACATCTACTTTGCCGATTCCTCTTCCGCCGAGGCCACCGGCATCTACTATTGGTCTTCTTTCAATGGGGGAAGACCAACTACCCTTTTACACCCCTCTGTTAGAATCGAAGCGACACTAAGAGGGGGGGGGTGGGGCGAATTAGTGCAGCGGATTAAAACTCGTAAGTTTGAAAATGATTTCGTAAATGTGTAGAGATTTCGATGAGATAAGGAATGACTTAGTAAAAGTAGCTTAAGTAAAGTAAGGAGATAAAAACCAGAAGCTTATTGTTATGTAAATAAAAGTTTCATAAAGTTAAACACTCACACATTCAAGGAACACACCAATTTAAAGTGGTTCGATCAAATAACCTACATCCACTTGCGAAGCCTTCTTCGATGAGGCTCTCAACTTCCATTAGCAAATCATTTTGAAGGGGAAGGACTAAATACCCCTCTTACAACCTTTTTACAAGTGGTTCATACTCTTACAGATTTTTAAAAGAGAAAGAGGGAGGTGAACACTTAAGCTATTGAAAACAAGACTTTACTAAAGCTTTTTCTCAACTTCTAACTTCTAAAAAAAAGGTGTATTCTCTACTGAGAATTGAGGGATATTTATAAACCCCAAGAGGATTTAAATTTGAGCTCCAAATTTTGAATTCCTTTGGGTTCCCGGAGTTGGCGGTGCTACCACTTGTCAATGTCACATGGACCGTGTATTGGCAATGCCACCGCTCGACCTTTCGGGTGCTGGGCAGTGCCACCGCCTGGCCTTTCGGGTTCTGGGCGGTGCCATCGCCCGACCTTACGGATCACTAGTTGGGCTCCAAATTTGGCTCAAACCAGTTCATATTCGGGCCCAGTTGGCCCCTAACCGAGTTATAGGATTAACCCTTTATCCTAACCCTAATTACATGCAAACTATGAAATTAAGACATAATCCTAAGCAGGTTTTTAACCGGCGACGTCGAGTTTCCTTCCGGCGAACTTTCGGTGGACTTCCGATACACCTTCAGATTTCTTCCGGTGGACTCCCAACAGTCTCCTGGTCTTGTGGCGAGTTTAGCGAGTCTTTGGCAAGTAGCCGAACCTTCTCGGTGATCTCCGCGAACCTCCGACGATCTCTTCAACGGACTTCCAAAAACTTCGGCAAGTCCCCGATTCCTTCTCGGTTGGTTTCGGTAGCACTTCCGATGATTCTTCAGACTTTCGGTGGACTCTCGAACACCCATCAAACTTGACTCCGGTAGACTTGCTTTATGTCTTCAAGCTATCATAGTTAATCCTGCACATGTAAAACAAAACTTTGATCGAGACAATTAATCCTAAGCAATTAATCAAGTTGTCTAGCATGTCATTGGTCCCTGGACGCTTCGTTTGAATCTTCGGCGTATCGTCCTCTCTTGCGGCTTATTGCCCAATCGGCTAGTTGACTCTACAACTCCGATATCCTTGGCACAATCTCCGCTCTTCTTGGCCCGATGCATGAATCCACAACTCAAAGCCTTCTGTCGATACGTCGACCGATCCACCGGCTCGACTTCCAATCTTCTGACATGTTCCTCTGGCCCAACATGATTCTTCCTGCTTTAATTGTCTCATCCTGATCGAAGTATCCTGCGTCACTCAAAACACATATTAAATCATAAACACATATCAAGTGGTTTCATCATCAAAATATGAGATTTAATAATCTCCCCCTTTTTGATGATGATAACCACTTGATGACGGAGTTAACCTTAACTCCCGAAGTTTAAACAAACTCCCCCTATCAATATGGCTTGTTGATAGAAACTCTTGGATTCAAAACTCCAAACAATATGTCATCATAAACTTATGCATAACATGTCATGTCATCATACTTCTCCCCCTTTATCATCAACAAAAAGGAGAAGTTCCAACTCTTATGTGTTTAGAGATAAAAAGTTCAAATCATTGCATAATAAACATAGTATTAAATTTTATCATCATGCAACCTAGCAATTAAAGATGTGCAAGTTTAGCAACTGTTTGCTTCTCTTTAGACTACAAGCTAGCAATTTTTATGATATATAAGTTTTGCTACATACAAGTTAGCAAAAATTTCGAAAGCAAATGCAAGATAGTAAGATAGCATGTTCTACTTCATACAAGCTAGCAACTTTTACAACATTTTAGAACATTTTAGAATATGCAAGCTAGCAGTTTTGAGATGTTCAAAAAGTAACTCTTGCTTCTTGAAATATACAAGTTGTAAGCTAGCAAATTTTGCTTCCTTTGCAATGTTTGAGCTCGCATTTTTGCTTCCATTGCAAAGTGCAAGTTTAGCATCTTGAGATAGGCAAGATAGCACATTTTGCATTTTCTTGAGATTTCAAGCTAGTAATCCTCGGTGATATTTAAGATAGCAATTTCTTCTCTTTTAAGAAGTGTCATTTTTGCTTCCTTAGCAAAATGCCAAACTAGCAAGAGACAATGTTTCATAGTAGCCAAGCAAACAATTTGACAAGTGTTACATTTGCATCTTTTCTTTGAGATGACCCTTTACATCAATTTAAGATAGCACATTAGCAACTCTTTCTCCCCCTTAATCATTGGCAAAAAGAAAGGAAGATCCTTTACATCAATTTCTAAATCATGACAAAGGTAAGTATCAATCTAATTTGTGCATCATTATATTTTCAAATTAAAATATGCACAATTTCAAAACTTTACATTTGTATCCTTACTTCATGTATTATACAAATGAATTAATCACTATGGGCATATCATACATGATACATTATTTTGGTAACAAATCATAACATTTATTAATAATTTGATCATGATACCAAGCATTCATCATTTAGAGCATTCATGATACATATTATATATCATCAGAATAAAAAGCAATTGCATGCATAATTTCAAATCATAAATGTTTCAAATCATGATGGTATTAATTTGTCAAATTGCATCCTACCATGCATGATCAAAACTTCTCCCCATTTGTATTTCATACATAATTTCATTTCATCACATTAGGAATATTAAGAAGAATTAATTGGGTGATGAGATGAATATACGAAATTTTATAAAAATCATATCATAAGTGTTTCATGCATTCATATCATCACATGAAGGAATATAAAAAAATTGGTGATGAGATATTACTTCATGAATACAATAAAATTCATATAGCATATCATGGTTTATTAGAATTAGTCTTCTTTTTGGTGAATAGCAAAAAGAATAGTAGGAGAGCAAGATCTCAATTCATGCATATCAAATATTCAATCATCAAAATCATGATTCATCTAGAAAATTCTGCTCTTTAAATATTCAAAGAGAGATCTTAGGAGATCAAATAAAAGATTTTCAAATAAAATTTTAAATCAAGAATTTTAAAAAAAGATATTCTCTTTAGTAAATCACAAAAGGAAACGTAAGAGAAAAAGATTTCAATTCATGTATAAGAACTCTTATGATTCATATTGAAAATTTTCTCAAAATGTAAGAGAATAAAGAGTAAGAAATCTTGATTTATAAAGGATTTCATGTTATAAATTTCAAGAGATCAAGATCATGATTTTGATAAAACCCATTAGATTCAAACCATCAAAATCAATTTCAAGGTTCACAAAATTCATAAATAGATTCATGATTTTAAACCCAATAATATACTTTCCTTTTTATGCGATACTTTTTAAGTGATTGATTTCATATAAGCATGCCTTTTTCATTTATGTCAAATAAAAACATGCATCAACGTCTAGGAACGAAAAATGAATTTTGTCATAAAAACCATCAAGATCAACAAACCACAAAAATTATCATATATAACTTTAAAATCTCATGCGTAAAATCGTCAAATCATGGTATCAAAATTTCAATATTTTCATTACAACTTTATGCATCGTTAAGTATACAATCGTCAAGCATATAAAATTTCTCAATTCATTATGAATCATAAAAAGAATTGTGCTTCCAAAAAATCATGATTCATTTAGGATAGTAGATGCTAAAAAAAAACATTGAGGATAAAAGATCTTAATTTTTATAGGGTAAATCTCAAGTTATAAATATTGAAAAATCAATATAAAGCTCATTCAAATTCAAATCATCAAATCAAATCATTTTCAAGATGATAAAATAGATTCATCAAAGTCAATAAGATAGAGAAAAAGAATTTTCAAGAAAAATGCTTTTCTCTATTTAGTTGTTTCATACAAGCATGCCTTTGTCCTTTTTGTGCCATAAATATATATATATATATATATATATATATATATATATATATATATATATATATATATATATATATATCATCAATCTTTAATGCCACTGTTATTATTATGAAAATCGATAATCCATAAATATCAAGAATCATCATGCATAATGTCAAAATATAAACTCATTAATCATAACTTCAAATTAAACAAGATTTTATATACTCAAAATCGAGAAATAACAATGGAAATCAACATGATATACATTATTACTTCTTACCACATATAGCATGATTTCATAAGGCATTTTTATGAAGGTGAGAAGGGAATAATTCAAAGGTACAAAGATTTCAACCATCTCATAAACAATGAAAGATCAAGTCATGAATCCAAAATTCCATGAATCAAAATAATCAAATGATCATCAAAGGTAATCTCATGTTATTCCAAGAAATCAATATCATGATCTTGATAAACTTATTTCAAATTCAAATCATCAAAATTATCAAACTCTCAACCTTACTTTCAGATATTCAAAAGACATAAATAATTTTATTGGTCTCTTAGTGAAATATCGATAAGATAGAGAAAAAGAAGATTTTCAAGAAAAATGCTTTCCTCCTTTAGATAGAGAAAAAGAAGATTTTTCAAGAAAAATGCTTTCCTCCTTTTGTTTCAACTCATTGATTGATTTCATACATGCTTGTTCTTTTTTTTTATCCCAAATCCATGCAACATTCAATAACGCCAAAAAAGATCTTTCAAAAGATCACAAAGTTCGATAATCACAAAAATCATCATACATCATTTCGAAAGAAAACTCATTAAGCATGATCATTATGTATTATTTCAAATTAAACATAATTTCATTTATTTTCAAAATATTCATCATGATAGGACATACAAGGCAAAGAAATTTATTCATCATAAAGCATATTCATCAATCATGGTTTCATTGAGCATAAGGTATTTTCTACCAAAATTATTTTGTTATTTGTTGTTATCTCCGAAGGTGATGTACCTTCTTCTTTGCTAGTGAGCATAGAGAAATGAGATGGATCTCCTCGAGCATCCACTATCAAGATACTATCTCTTGCTCCTAGCTTGTGAGTTTATCTATAAAAGAGGATGGTATTTAGGTACCCATTTGATTTTGGGTGCCTCATAAATTGATCTACTAATTTTGTTATTCATTATTGAACTATTTATAGTTTCTTTAGGAACCCATATCAACTTATGTGGACTAATTTTCTTAAATGGACATTTGTAAATATCATGTACGGATTTACAATAAAAGTTGCATTTCAAATGAGGTGAAACATCTAATGTGGGTCCTTTAATGAAGGTGGTAGGTTTTTGGTGAGATCCTCTCACAAAACCAATTCCACTTCTATTTGTGATATGACCCTTATTTGCAAGTATCATGTCCAAGCTTTTGCTACTAACCTTAAACTTGTTTAAGGTCTCTTTAAGTAGCAAATTTTCATTTTTTATTGCTTCTAAGTGTTCACACTTAGAGCATGGAGGAATTTGAAGACTATCAAGCTTATTTTGGAGTAAGACATGTTCTTTCTTTAATAGATTGAACTTCTTACTAATAGTTCTACACTCATCAAATAATTCATGAAAAGCGATAGAAAGTTCATCGAAAGATAAATCTTCATTAATTAAATCACATACCTCTTCCCCTAAAGCTATTAGCGCTAAGTGTGCCTCCTCTTTGTTGCTAGCTTCTTCACTTTCGGAATCACTTGAATCGTCCCAAGTCGCTTTTAAAGCTTTCTTCTTCTTCAGTTGCTTCTTCTTGGCTTGGGAGTATTCATTCTTGAAGTGCCCCGGCTTCTTGCATTCATAGCATATTACTTGGTCCTTTTTATGTTCAAGTTTGTTTTTGGTGTTATTTTTAAATTTATTCTTTCTTATAAATTTTTAAAATTTTTGAGTTAAAGGTGCAATGTCATCGTCACTGTCCTCATTACTTGATGTTCCTTTCAAGTGGTCTTCTTATGATGTAAGTGTCATATTCTTCCTGTTCTTTGGAAGGGGGTTCTCGAGCTCTTTATGAGCATGGCACGTCATTTCGTAAGTCATTAGAGACCCAATAAGTTCTTCGAGAGGAAATGTTTTGATGTCCTTGACCTCTTGAATGGCTGTAACTTTTGGATCCCAACTCTTTGGAAGGGATCTTAAGATTTTAGTTACTAGTTCAAAGTTAGAAAAACCTTTACCAAGAGTTTTGAGTCTATTGATGACATCTGTGAAATGGGTGTACATGTCTCCGATGGACTCACTTGGTTTCATTCGGAAAAGTTCGTAAGAGTGCACAAGAATGTTGATTTTGGATTCTTTCACTCGGCTAGTGCCTTCAAGAGTGACCTCAAGAGTTATCCAAATATCAAAAGCCGAATCACAAATTTAAACGTGATTAAATTCATTTTTGTCCAATGCATAAAATAAGGCATTCACAGGCTTTGCATTTAAAGAAAAAACCTTATTCTTCGATTTATCCCATTCGCTCATCAGAAGAGAAGATTTTTTAAATCCATTTTTGACAATAGTCTAAAACTTGAAATCCATGGAAATGAGGAAGATCCTCATTCGAGTCTTCCAATACATATAATCTGACCCATTAAATATAGGTGGACGTGTAATAGAATGACCCTCATGCATGCCGGAGTAAGTCATCTCTCTTGGGTATCAAACCAAATATAAGAGTGAGCCCAGCTCTAATACCAATTACTAGGATCGAAGTAGCACTAAGAGGGGGGGGGAATGAATTAGTGCAGCAAATTAAAACTCATAAATTTGAAAATGATTTCGTAAATGTGTAGAGATTTCGATGCGACAAGGAATGACTTAGTAAAAGTAGCTCGAGTAAAATAAGGAGATGAAAACTAAAAGCTTGCTGCTATGTAAATAAAGGTTTCAAAAAGTTAAACACTCAACTATTCAAGGAACACATCAATTTAAAGTGGTTTGGTCAAATGACCTACATCCACTTGTGAAGCCTTCTTCGATGAGGCTCTCAACTTCCACTAGCAAATCATTTTGAAGGGGAAGGACCAAATACCCCTCTTACAACCTTTTTACAAGTGGTTCACACTCTGACAAATTTTTAAAATAGAAAGAGGGAGGTGAACACTTAAACTATTGAATACAAGACTTTGCTAAAGCTTTTTCTCACTTCTAACTTCTAAAAAAAAAGGTGTATTCTCTGCTAAGAATTGAGGGGTATTTATAGACCCCAAGAGGATTTAAATTTGTGCTCCAAAATTTGAATTCTTTGTGTTCCCGGAGTTGGCGGTGCCACCGCCTATCGGTGGCGGTGCTACCACTTGCCAATGTCACATTGACCGTGTACTGGTGATGCACCACTTCGGCTCCCGCGCCCGACCTTTCGGGTGCTGGGCAGTGCCACCGCCTAGTCCGACGGTACCACCGCCCGACTTTTCGGGGTTCTGGGGCGGTACCCACCCGACTTTTCAGGTTCTGGGCGATGCCACCACCCGACCTTATGGGTCATTGGTTGGGCTCCAAATTTGGCCCAAACCAGTTCATATTCGGGCCTAGTTGGCCCCTAATTGGGTTATAGGATTAACCCTTAATCCTAACCCTAATTACATGCAAATTAGAAATTAAGACATAATCCTAAGTAGGTTTTTAACTGGCAACGTCGAGTTTCCTTCTAGCGAACTTCTGGTAGACTTCCGATACACCCTCGGATTTCTTTCGACGGACTCCCAATAGGTTCCTTATCTTGTGGCGAGTTCAGTGAGTCTTTGGCAAGTAGCCGAACCTTCTCGGTGATCTCCGTAAACCTTTGACCATCTCTCCGATGGACTTCTAAAAACATCAGCAAGTCCCCAATTCCTTCTCGGTTGGTTTCGGTAGCACTTCCGATGATTCTTCAGACTTTTGGCGAACTCTCGAACACCCATCGAACTTGACTCCAGTAGACTTGCTTTATGTCTTTAAGATATCGTAGTTAATCTTGCATATGTAAAACAAAACTTTGATCGAGACAATTAATCCTAAGCAATTATTCAAGTTGTCCAGCATGTCATTGGTCCCTTGATGCTTCATCCGATTCTTCGACGCATCGTCCTCTCTTGCGGCCTATTGCCCAATCGGCCAGTTGACTTTGCAACTCCGATATCCTTGGCACAATCTCCGCTCTTTTTGGCCCGATGCCCGAATTCACGGCTCGAAGCCTTTTGTCGATATGTCGACCGATCCATCGGCCTGACGTCCAATCTTCTGACATGTTCCTGCGGCACAACATGATTTTTCCTGCTTTAATTGTCTCATCCTGATCGAAGTATCCTACGTCACTCAAAACATAGATTAAATCATAAATACATATCAAGTGGTTTCATCTGTTGAATCTTAGATTTTGATGATGAAGCCAATTGTCATTTATTATCTAATCCATATGTTGAGATAAGTGTGCAGGATTAACTACGATGAAAGTAAGACATGCAGCAGGAGTTGCGTCGAAGTCAAGACTATGATCACGTTGGGGGTTCGAGAGTTCGACAGAAGTGCGAACGGTCATCGGAGGTTCTGCGGGAACAAATCCGAGAAGTCCAGGAGCTTGCCAAAGAAGCTCATCGGAACTCGCCAAGTGGATCGTCGAAGTCCAGGAGTTTGCCGGAAGTCCGTCGGAGCATCGCCGAGGGTTAGTCGGATGATCGCCGGAAGTTCGTCGGAAGCTCGACGGAAGAAGCGATTGACGAACCGGAGCAAGTTGCAGTAAATGTCTTGAAAAATATCGTAGTTAGCATGATGATTAAGTTAGAAATGGGAGGTGATCCCATTAACTTAATCTTGGGGCAATTGGGCCCTTGACAAACCCAAATTGGGCCGAATAGATCAGCCCATTCGGACCCAAATTCCCTAGCCGGCGGTGGCACCGCCCAGCAGCCGAGTCTCGGAGTGAGGTTAGGCGGTGGTACCACCCCTGTCAGGCGGTGGCACCGCCTGGGCTCAGTCTCCGAGTGAGACTGGGCGGTAGCACCGCCCCTGTCAAGCGGTGGCACCACCTGGGCTCAGTCTTCGAGTGAGACTGGGCGGTAGTACCGCCCCTGTCAGGAGGTGGTACCACCCGAGCTCGGTCTCCGAGCTCTGTCAAGCGGTAGTACCGCCCATTTATGGCGGTAGTACCACCAGGACCCCGAAAACATGGGAAATGACATTTTTGAGCTCCAAATTCAAATCAGTTTGGGGCCTATATAAACCCCACCCTTTCATGCATGAAAGGGCACCGAAACTTAGCATTTATTCTGAGATTTTGAGAGCTTAAAAGTGTTGTAAAAGGCTAGAAGTTCTTCTCCCTCTTTTCTTAGAAGTTTTGATCATTCAAGAGAGGAGTGAAAAATCTGTAAGGGTTGTCTCCTAAGCCCGTCAAAAGGAGTGAAACTGTAAAAGGGTGGTTGGCCTTCGCCTATTGAAGGAAGGCCTCTAGTGGACGTCGGTGACCTCATCGGAGGAGGAAGCCAAAAGTGGATGTAGGTCAAGAATGACCGAACCACTCTAAATCTCGGTTTGCATTTACATTTTGTTCTCTATCTTAACTGCAACTACTTCCATAGCTTTACTTTAACTGCACTTTACTTGATCTTAAGTTAAAGCAATTTTCGAATTGACTTTCATATTGAAATCGTTCTTATTATACGAACATCGTTTTAAATCGTCGAAAGTTTTTCGCTGTACTAATTCACCCCCCCCTCTTAGTGCTCTTGATCCTAACAATTAGCATCAGAGCGGGGTTAACTCTCAATCGGATTAAAACCCAAGAGAGATGGCAAACGTCGGAAATCAAGAGGGCCACTCTATTACACGTCCACCCATGTTCAATGGGACGGACTACACTTATTGGAAGACCCGAATGAGGATCTTCCTTATTTTAATGGATTTTGAACTTTGGAATCTTGTCAAAAATGGATTTTCGATGTCTTCTCTTCCAATGATCGATTGGAATAAATTGGAGAAGAAGACTTTCGCTCTTAATGCAAAGGCTATGAATGCCTTATTTTGTGCGCTTGATAAAAATGAGTTCAATCGTGTTTCGGTTTGTGAAACTGCATTTGATATTTGGCATATACTCGAAGTGACTCACGAAGGCACAAGTAGAGTGAAAGAGTCAAAAATCAATCTTTTGATACATTCTTTTGAACTTTTCCGAATAAAACCGAGCGAGACTATTGGCGATATGTACACCCGTTTCACGGATGTCGTCAATGGTCTAAAAGGACTCGGCAAAAGTTTTTCGGATTTTGAGCTCGTAAATAAGATTCTAAGATCCCTTCCTAAGAGTTGGGACCCTAAAGTCACTGCTATTCAAGAGGCTAAAGATCTAAACAACTTCCCTCTTGAAGAATTAATCGGGTCATTAATGACCTATGAAATGACTTGCAAAGCTCATGAAGAGCAAGAAGACATCCTTCCAAAGAACAGGAAGGATATGACACTTAGAACTTTCGAAGACCACTTGAGAGAAAACTCAAGTGATGAAGACTGTGACGATGACTTGGCACTTCTAACAAGGAAATTCAAAAAAATCATTAAAAGAAACAAGTTTAAAAATGACTCAAAAAATAAATTTGAACCCAAAAAGGACCAAGTTATTTGCTACGAATGCAAGAAGCCGGGACACTACAAAAGTGATTGTCCCAAGCCAAGAAGAGAACACCAAAGAAGAAGGCGCTCAAAGCAACATGGGATGACTCAAGCACGTCCGAAGAAGAGGAGTCCAACACCGAGCAAGTTGCTCATTATGCCCTAATGGCCATCGGAGATGAGGTAACAAATTTAATTGATGCAGATTTATCATTTGATGAATTACTAAATGCCTTCCATGACTTATTTGATGAATGCAAAACTATTAGTAGAAAATAAAATTTGCTAAAAAGGGAGCATGATAGTCTTACTTGTAATTTCGATAAATTAGAAATTGAATATCATGATAGTTTAGCTCCATGTAAAAAATGTCATGATCTATAAACTCTCCAAAAGGATAACTTGCTACTTAAGGACACCTTGAAGAAATTCGAGGTTGGTAGCAAGTCTTTGAATATGATCCTTACAAATAAGGGTCATGTTCCTAAAAGAAGGGGAATCGGATTTGTGAGAAGTCCTCACCAAAATCCAACCACCTTCATTAAAGGCCCTATCTTATATGTTCAGCACCAAAGCAAATGCAACTTTTGTTGCAAACATGGACATAGAACATATCATTGTCCACTCAAGAAAGTTAGTCCAAACAAATTGATTTGGGTTCTTAAAGGAACCACGATAAATTATATGCAACATGATAAACAATTTAGATCAGTGTTCGAGGCACCCAAAAGTAAATGGGTACCTAAAAATCATCCTTTCTTGTAGAAACATACATCATCACAAGCTAGGAGCAAGAGATGATACCTTGATAGTGGATGCTCAAGGTATATGACCGGAGATCCATCTCAATTCTCTAAACTCACTAGCATAGATGAAGGCTATGTCACCTTCGGAGACAACAACAAGGGTAAAATCATTGGCAAAGGAACCATAGGTAACAAATCCAACTTCTTTATTGAAGATGTTTTGTTAGTTGATGGTTTAAAACATAACCTCTTGAGCATTAGTCAATTGTGTGATAAAGGATATGTTATCAAATTCGAATCTAATGCTTGCATCATTGAAAAACCACACAAAAACACATCTATGATTGCATTAAAATAAAATAACGTATACACCATTGACATCAATGATCTTTGCAATGAAATGTGTTTCTCGGTTTGGAATGAGAATGCTTGGCTTTGGCATAGGAGATTAGGTCATGCTAGCATGAAACTAATCACTCAAATATCATCCAAAGAACTTGTAAGAGGAATTCCTCATATCAAGTTCATCAAAGATAATGTGAATGATGCTTGTCAATTAGGAAAACAAATTAAGGATAGTTTCAAATCTAAGAATCAAATAAGCACCTCTAGGCCTTTACAATTGATCCATATGGACTTGTTTGGACCTATCTCTACATCAAGTGTAGGAGGTAGCAAATACGCTTTCGTCATTGTAGATTACTATAGTAGATACACATAGACTTATTTCTTAAAACACAAAAATGAATGCTTTAGATATTTTACCAAGTTTTGCAAACTTGTTCAAAATGAAAAGGGTTCTATGATTTCGTCAATTAGAAGTGATCATGGTGGTGAATTTCAAAACCGTGATTTTCAAGAATTTTATGAATTTAATGGATACAATCATAACTTTTCTACTCCAAGAAATCCTCAACAAAATGTAGTAGAAAGAAAAAATAGAAATTTACAAGAAATGGCAAGAACCATGTTGAATGAACATAGCCTACCCAAATATTTTTGGGCCGAAGCCATAAACACTGCATGCTATATTTTGAATAGAGTTCTAGTAAGACCCTTACTCACCAAAACTCCCTATGAGTTGTGGAACAACAAAAAACCCAATGTTTCATATTTTAAAGTTTTTGGGTGTAAGTGTTTTATCTTGAATGAAAAAGATGCCTTAGGAAAATTTGATGCTAAATCCGATGAAGGAATTTTCCTTAGTTATTCTTCGGTTTCTAAAGCTTTTCGTATCTTCAATAAAAGAACTTTAATTATAGAAGAATCCATTCATGTTGTTTTCAATGAGATTTCTGAAATCAAGAAAAATGATTTTGATGATGATGTTAATTTTGATTCTTTGAATTTAAATGAAACCCCTTCTCCAACTAGCAACTTGGATGCATCCACTTCCGAAACATCTTTACCCAAGGATTGGAAATATGTAGATGCTGATCCTAAGGAGCTAATTCTAGGAGACACATCTAAGGGGGTTCAAACACGTTCTTCTCTTAAAGAATTTTGTGCCAAAGCCGCTTTTCTCTCCCAAATTGAACCTAAATGTATTGACGAAGCCATGAAAGATGATTCATGGATTATCGCAATGCAAGATGAGTTAAATCAATTTGAGAGAAATGAGGTGTGGAAGCTTGTTCCTAGGCCAAATGACCATTTAGTTATTGGTACTAAATGGGTCTTTAGAAATAAGCAAAATGAATATGGTATCGTGGGTAGAAACAAGGCTAGATTAGTAGCCAAAGGTTTCAACCAAGAAGAAGGTATCGATTACGAAGAAACCTTCGCTCTTATGGCTAGATTAGAAGCCATAAGGATACTCCTTGCCTATGCTAGTAATAATAATTTTAAGTTATTTCAAATGGATGTTAAAAGCGCTTTTCTTAATGGCTTTATTTCCGAAGAAGTTTATATTGAACAACCTCCCGGATTTAAAAATAATAGCCTCACTAATCATGTGTTTAAATTAACTAAAGCTCTCTATGGTTTAAAACAAGCCCCAAGGGCTTGGTATGAGAGACTTAGTTCTTTTCTTATTAAAAATAATTTTACAAAAGGCAAGGTTGATACTACATTGTTTATCAAGAATTTTAAAAATAATTTTCTCATTGTTCAGATTTATGTTGATGATATTATCTTTGGTTCTACAAACGAATCTCTTTGTGAATCCTTTGCTAAAACCATGAGTTTAGAATTTGAAATGAGTTTGATGGGAGAATTAACCTTTTTCTTAGGCTTACAAATTAAGCAACTAAGAAATGACATCTTTATTAGTCAAACTAAATATGCTTTAGATTTACTAAAGAGATTTAATATGGAAAGCTCAAAAGCTATTAACACTCCTATGAGCACATCCACTAAGTTAGAAGTTGATGAAAGTGGAGAAAACTTCGATCAAAAAACTTATAGGGGTATGATAGGAAGTTTACTTTACCTCACTGTAACTAGACCAGATATCATGTTCAGTGTAGGACTTTATGCTAGGTTTCAATCGAACCCTAAGATATCTCATCTCAAAGCAGTTAAAAGAATACTTAGATATCTTAAAGGTACCACAAATCTAGGATTATGGTATCCGAAAATTGAGAAGTTTGAGTTAATTGCTTATGCTGATGCAGATTTTGCTGGATGTAGATTAGATAGAAAAAGCACATAAGGAACATGTCAATTTTTGGGACATGCTCTTGTTTCCTGGTCATATAAGAAACAAAACTCGGTTGCACTATCAACAACCGAAGCTGAGTATATTGCAGCTAGTGCATACTGTGCACAAGTTGTGTAGATGAAAAACACCTTAGAAGATTATAAAGTTCATCTTAAAAATATTCCCATTAAATGTGATAACACAAGTGCTATATGTTTAACAAAGAATCCCATTCAACACTCAAGAACAAAACATATTGATATTAGACATCACTTTATACGAGATCATGTCACTAATCATGATATAGTTATAGAGTTCATTGATACTAAACATCAACTAGCTGATATTTTTACAAAGCCTTTAACTGAAGAACAATTTAATTTCACTAGAAGAGAATTAGGAATGTTAATGTGTCCGAATGCTTAAACTCATTAAATTTATTTTTCAGACTTTCTTAATTCAATAATCAAATCACTTAATTGCTATGATGATTTTACATGATTACATGCTTTAATAATATGTTAAAAATTATGTGTTTTGGATATAAAAATTTCCATGATAATAAGCATGTTTTATCTTCATGATTGTATTGGAAAATCTATAGCAAAACCTTGTCCGAATGCATAAAAGTATTAAATTTTATTTTCGGATTTTCTTGATACCTTATTCTCTTCCGAACTTAATGTAGCTTTCATAAGCATATGTCATATCGAGTTTGATTCATATCATTGATTTTTGACATATTGAATCAATTAGCAAATGCATCTTTCACAGGCTTATAATGTGAAAAATATGTTCGAGAAATGGATTTAATAAAATGATTCCTTCTTATAATTTCCTTCTTGAAAAAGGAAGATTTTTTACTTGCAAGGATATTGATTCACATACATATCTTGATCCTTGTAAAAATGAAGCGTGATTTAATCTTTCCTTGAGATGTTTGTATAATTGGTATCCTATCACTCATTGTTGAAAAATAACATGAACCTAGTTATGACATGAATCATTACCACACTTATGTTTATTGCTTATATCGTTCTCCTTTTTGTTGATGACAAAGGGGGAGAAATATATGAATTGATGCTATGAGTGCCATATTTGAATTTGAATTATGTTAAAGAAACTTGCATCGAAATATATGGTAAATTGATGATAGAAATGCTATGATTGCTAAACACTTGAAATATTTGCATTATGTTAAGATATCAAGAACTTGCATCGTAATTTTACATGTTGATATCTTACCATATGATGAATTGCTACCATTACTATCATTCACATTTGAAATGTAAAACTTGAAAATGGATGTCAAGCCTTGACATCATTTTCAGAGAGATACATCATGATAGGAATCATGATGGAAGTATTGATAAGGTTAAACAATCTTAACTTATCAATATGTCTCTTGAATTCAAAAGCTTTGAATTCAAGAATGACTTATCTTGAGTATGGCATATAGATAGGGGGAGTTAAAGTTAACTCCGTTATCAATTGATTGTCATCATCAAAAAGGGGGAGATTGTTGAATCTCGGATTTTGATGATAAAGTCAATTATCATTTGTTATCTAATCCATATGTTGAGATAAGTGTGCAGGATTAACTACGATGAAAATAAGACATGCAATAGGAGTTGCGCCGAAGTCAAGACTATGATCACATTGGGGGTTCGAGAGTTCGACGGAAGTCCGGACGGTCATCGGAGGTTCTGCGGGAACAAATCCGAGAAGTCCAGGAGCTTGCCAAAGAAGCTCATCGGAACTCGCCAAGTGGATCGTTGCAAGTCCAGGAGTTTGCCGGAAGTCCGTCGGAGCATCATCGAGGGTTCGTCGGATGATCGCTGGGAGATCGTCGGAAGCTCGACGGAAGAAGCGATTGACGCACCGGAGTAAGTTGCAGTAAATGTCTTGAAAAATATCATAGTTAGTATGATGATTAAGTTAGAAATTGAAGTTGATCCCATTAACTTAATCTTGGGGCAATTGGGCCCTTGACAGACCCAAATTGGGCCGAATGGATCAGCCCATTCGGACCCTGATTTCCTGGCCGGCGGTGGCACCGCCCAGGAGCTGTCTCTAAGTAAGGCTGGGCGGTGGCACCGCCTGGGTCGGCAGTGGCACCGCCCAGGAGCTATCTCCAAGGCTGGGCGGTGGCACCGCCTGGGCTCAGTCTCCGAGTGAGACTGGGCGGTAGTACCGCCCCTGTCAGGCAGTGGTACCGCTCGAGCTCGGTCTCCGAGCTCTGTCAAGCAGTAGTACCGCCCATTTATGGCGGTAGTACCACCAGGACCCCGAAAATATGGGAAATGACGTTTTTGAGCTCTAAATTCAAATCAGTTTGGGGCCTATATAAACCCCACCCTTTCATGCATGAAAGGGCATCGAAACTTAGCATTAATTCTGAGATTTTGAGAGCTTAAAAGTGTTGTAAAAGGCTATAAGTTCTTCTCCCTCTTTTCTTCAAAGTTTTGATCATTCAAGAGAGGAGTGAAAAATCTGTAAGGGTTGTCTCCTAAGCCCGTCAAAAGGAGTGAAATTGTAAAAGGGTGGTTGGCCTTCGCCTATTGAAGGAAGGCCTCTAGTGGACGTCGGTGACCTCATCGGAGGAGGAAGCCAAAAGTGGATGTAGGTCAAGATTGACCGAACCACTCTAAATCTCGGTTTGCATTTACAATTTGTTCTTTATCTTAACTGTAATTAATTTCATAGATTTACTTTAATTGCACTTTGCTTGATCTTAAGTTAAAGCAATTTCCGAATTGACTTTCATACCGAAATCGTTCTTATCCTACGAACGTCGTTTTAAATCGTCAAAAATTTTCCACTGCACTAATTCATCCCCCCCTCTTAGTGCTCTTGATCCTAACAGCACACTTATCTCAACATATGGATTAGATAACAAATGACAATTGACTTCATCATCAAAATTCGAGATTCAACAATCTCCCCCTTTTTTATGACGATAATTAATTGATAATGGAGTTAACATTAACTCCCCCTATCTATATGTTATACTCGAGATAAGTCATTCTTGAATTTCAAAGCATTTGAATTCAAGAGACATATTGATAAGTTAAGATTGTTTAACCTTATCAGTACTCCCATCATGATTCCTATCATGATGTATCTCTCTGAAAATGATATCAAGGCTTGACATCCATTTTCAAGTCTTACATTTTAAGTATGAATGATAGTAATGGTAGCACTTCATTATATGGTAAGATATCAAAATGTAAAATTGCGATGTATGCTTTTGATATCTTAACGTAACACAAGCATTTTAAGTGTTTAGCAATCATAGCATTTCATCACATGTCAAGATATCATCATATAAAATTACGATGCAAGTTCTTGATATCTTAACATGATGCATATATGACATATTGCAAATATGGCAATCGTAGCATTTATATCATCAATTTATCATATATTTCGATGCAAGCTTCTTTTGATATCTTAACATAATTCAAATTCAAATATGGCACTCATAGCATCAATTCATATATTTCTCCCCCTTTGTCATCAAGAAAAAGGAGAACGATATAAGCAAATTTTAAACATAAGTGCGCTAATGATTCATGCCATAATTAGGTTCATGTCATTTTTCAACAATGAGTGATAGGATACCAATTATACAAATATCTTCAAGGAATACATGACATGGAGATTACTTCTTCCTTTTTATTTGGTATTATATTTTTGCATGAAGGAGGAAAGCCATTTGTGAGATTACTCTAATGAAGCTAAAATTAATAAGAGATTTAAATCACGTTTCATTTTTACAAGGATCAAGATATGTATGTGAATCAAATCCTTGCTTAAAAAAAATTCTTCCCTTTTCAAGAAGGAATTTATAAGAAAGAATCATTTCATCAAATCCATTTCTTGAAAAAAATATTTTTCACATGATAAGTCTATGAGAGATGCATTTGCTAATTGATTCTATATGTCAAAAATCAATGATATGAATTAAACTTTATATGACATGCTTATGAAAGCTGCATTAAGTCCGTAAGAGAATAATGTATCGTTAGGATCAAGAAAATTCAAAAATGAAATTTAACACTTTTATGCATTTTAACAAGGTTTTGCTATAGATTTTCAAACACAATCATGAAGATAAAACATGCTTATTATTATAGAAATTTTTGTATTCAAAACACATAATTTTCAACATGTTATTAAGGCATGTAATCATGTAAAATCATCATAACAATTAAGTGATTTGATCATTGAATCAAGAACATCCGAAAAATAATTTTAATAAGTTCACGCATTAAGACATATTAACATACCTAATTCTCTTCTAATGAAATCAAATTGTTCTTAACTTAAAGGCTTTGTAAAAATATCAGCTAGTTGATGTTTAGTATCAATGAACTCTATAACTACATCATGATTAGTGACATGATCTCGTATAAAGTGATGTCTAATATCAATATTTTTTGTTCTTGAGTGTTGAATGGGATTCTTTGTTAAACATATAGCACTTGTGTTATCACATTTAATGAGAATATTTTTAAGATGAACTTTATAATCTTCTAAGGTATTTTTCATCTACACAACTTGTGCACAGCATGCACGAGCTGCAATATACTCAGCTTCGGTTGTTGATAGTGCAACCAAGTTTTGTTTCTTAGATGACCAAGAAATAAGACCATGTCCCAAAAATTGGCATGTTCCTGATGTGCTTTTTCTATCTAGTCTACACCCAGCAAAATCTGCATCTGCATAAGTAATTAACTCAAACTTCTCGATTTTTGGATACCATAATCCTAAATTTGTGGTACCTTTAAGATATCTAAGTATTCTTTTCATCGTTTTGAGATGAGATATCTTAGGGTTCGATTGAAACCTAGCACAAAGTCCTACACTTAACATGATATCTGGTCTAGTTGCAGTGAGGTAAAGTAAACTTCCTATCATACCCCTATAAGTTTTTTGATCGAAGCTTTCTCCACTTTCATTAACTTCTAACTTAGTGGAGGTGCTCATAGGAGTGTTAATAGCTTTTAAGCTTTCCATATTAAATCTTTTTAACAAATCTAAAGCATATTTAGTTTGACTAATAAAGATGTCATTTCTTAGTTGCTTAATTTGTAAGCCTAAGAAAAATGTTAATTCTCCCATCAAACTCATTTCAAGTTCAAGACTCATGGTTTTAGCAAAAGATTCACAAAGAGATTCATTTGTTGAACCAAAAATAATATCATCAACATAAATCTGAAAAATATAAAAATTATTTTCAAAATTCTTGATAAACAATATAGTATCGACCTTGCCTTTTGTGAAATTATTTTCAATAAAAAAAGAACTAAGTCTCTCACACCAAGCCCTTGGGGCTTGTTTTAAACTATAGAGAGCTTTAGTTAATTTAAACACATGATTAGGGAGGCTATTATTTTCAAATCCGGGAGGTTGTTCAACATAAACTTCTTCGGAAATAAAGCCATTAAGAAAAGCGCCTTTAACATCAATTTGAAATAACTTTAAATTATTCTTACTAGCATAGGCAAGGAGCATCCTTATGGCTTCTAATCTAGCCACAGAAACGAAGGTTTCTTCGTAATCGATACCTTCTTCTTAGTTAAAACCTTTGGCTACTAATCTAGCATTGTTTCTAACCATGATACCATATTCATCTTACTTGTTTCTAAAGACACATTTAGTACCGATAACTAAATGGTCATTCGGCCTAGGAATAGGCTTCCACACCTCATTTATCTCAAATTGATTTAACTCATCTTGCATTACGATAATCCATGAATCATCTTTCATGGCTTTGTCAATACATTTAGGTTCAATTTGGGAGAGAAAAACGGGGTTGGCACAAAAAATTTTAAGAGAAGAATGTGTTTGAACCCCCTTAGATGTGTCTCCTAGGATTAGCTCCTTAGGATGAGCATCTACATACTTCCAATCCTTATTAGGTAAGGATGTTTCGGAAGTGGATGCATCCAAGTTGCTAGTTGGAGAAGGGGTTTCATTTAAATTCAAAGAATCAAAATTAACATCATCATCAAAATCATTTTTCTTGATTTCGGAAATCCCATTGAAAACAACATGAATGGATTCTTCTATAATTAAAGTTCTTTTATTGAAGATACGAAAAGCTTTAGAAACCGAAGAATAACCAAGGAAAATTCCTTCATCGGATTTAGCATCAAATTTTCCTAAGGCATCTTTTTCATTCAAGATAAAACACATACACCCAAAAACCTTAAAATATGAAACATTAGGTTTTTTAATATTCCACAACTTATAGAGAGTTTTGGTGAGTAAGGGTCTTGCTAGAACTCTTTTCAAAATATAGCATGCAGTGTTTATGGCTTCGACCCAAAAATATTTGGGTAGGCCATGTTCATTCAACATGGTTCTTGCCATTTCTTGTAAATTTCTATTTTTTCTTTCTACTACTCCATTTTGTTGAGGATTTCTTGGAGTGGAGAAGTTATGATTATATCCATTAAATTCACAAAATTCATGAAAATCATGGTTTTAAAATTTATCACCATGATCACTTCTAATTGACGAAATCATAGAACCCTTTTCATTTTGGACAAGTTTGTAAAACTTGGTAAAATATCTAAAACATTCATTTTTGTGTTTTAAGAAATAAGTCCATGTGTATCTACTATTGTCATCTACAATGACGAAGGCGTATTTGCTACCTCCTAAGCTTGATGTAGAGATAGGTCCAAACAAGTCCATATGGATCAATTGTAAGGGCCTAGAGGTGCTTATTTGATTCTTAGATTTGAAACTACCCTTAATTTGTTTTCCTAATTGACAAACATCACACACATTATCTTTGATGAACTTGATATGAGGAATTCCTCTTACAAGTTCTTTGGATGATATTTGAGTAATTAGTTTCATGCTAGCATGACCTAATCTCCTATGCCAAAGCCAAGCATCCTCATTCAAAACTGAGAAACACATTTCATTGCAAAGATCATTGATGTCAATGGTGTATACGTTATTTTGTTTTAATGCAATTATAGATGTGTTTTTGTGTGGTTTTCCAATGATGCAAGCATTAGATTCGAATTTGACAATATATCCTTTATCACATAATTGACTAATGCTCAAGAGGTTATGTTTTAAACCATCAACTAACAAAACATCTTCGATAAATAAGTTGGATTTGTTACCTATGGTTCCTTTATCAATGATTTTATCTTTGTTGTTGTCTCCGAAGGTGACATAGCCTTCGACTATGCTAGTGAGCTTAGAAAATTGAGATGGATCTCCGATCATATGCCTTGAGCATCCACTATCAAGGTACCATCTCTTGCTCCTAGCTTATGATGGTATATGTTTCTACAAGGATGATTTTTAGGTACCCATTTACTTTTGGGTGCCTCAAACACTGATCTAAATTGTTTATCATGTTGCATAGAATTTATTGTGGTTCCTTTAGGAACCCAAATCAGTTTGTTCAGACTAACTTTCTTGAATGGACAATGATAAGTTTTATGTTCATGTTTGCAACAAAAGTTACATTTGCTTTGGTGCCGAACATGTTAGATAGGGCCTTTAATGAAGGTGGTTGGATTTTGGTGAGGACTTCTCACAAATCCTATTCCACTTCTTTTAGGAACATGACCCTTATTCGTAAGGATCATATTCAAAGACTTGCTACTAACCTCGAATTTCTTCAAGGTATCCTTAAATAGCAAGTTCTCCTTTTGGAGAGTTTCTAGATCATGACATTTTTTACATGGAGCTAAACTATCATGATATTCAATTTGTAATTTATCGAAATTACAAGTAAGACTATCATTCTCCTTTTTTAGCCATTTGTATTTTCTACTAATAGTTTTGCATTCATCAAATAAGTCATGGAAGGCATTTAGTAATTCGTCAAATGATAAATCTGCATCAATTAAATTCGTTACCTCATCTCTGATGGCCATTAGGGCGTAATGAGCAACTTACTCGATGTTGGACTCCTCTTCTTCGGACGCGCTTAAGTCATTCCATGTTGCTTTGAGTACCTTCTTCTTTGGTGTTCTCTTCTTGGCTTAGGGACGATCACTTCTGTAGTGTCCTGGCTTCTTGCATTCGTAGCAAATAACTTGGTCCTTTTTGGGTTCAAATTTATTTTTTGTGTCATTTTTAAACTTATTTTTTTAATGAATTTTTTGAATTTCCTTGTTAGAAGTGCCAAGTCATCATCACAGTCTTCATCACTTGAGTTTTCTCTCAAGAGGTCTTCGAAAGTTCTAAGTGTCATATCCTTCCTGTTCTTTGGAAGGATGTCTTTTTGCTCTTCATGAGATTTGCAAGTCATTTCGTAGGTCATTAATGACCCGATTAATTATTCAAAAGGAAAGTTGTTTAAATCTTTAGCTTCTTGAATAGCAGTGACTTTAGGGTCTCAACTCTTAGGAAGGGATCTTAGAATCTTATTTACGAGCTCAAAATCTGAAAAACTTTTGCTGAGTCCTTTTAGTCCATTGACGACATCCGTGAAATGGGTATACATGTCGCCAATAGTCTCACTCGGTTTCATTCGGAAAAGTTCAAAAGAATGTATCAAAAGATTGATTTTTGACTCTTTCACTCTACTTATGCCTTCGTGAGTATATACCAAATATCAAATGCGGTTTCACAAACTAAAACATGATTAAACTCGTTTTTATCAAGCGCACAAAATAAGGCATTTATAGCCTTTGCATTAAGAGCGAAAGTCTTCTTCTCCAATTCATTCCAATCGATCATTGGAAGAGAAGACTTCAAAAATCCATTTTCGACAAGATTCCAAAGTTCAAAATCCATTGACATAAGAAAGATCCTCATTCGGGTCTTCCAATAGGTGTAGTCCATCCCATTGAATATGGGTGGACGTGTGATAGAGTGGCCCTCTTAGTTTCCGGCGTATGTCATCTCTCTTGGGTTTTAATTCGATTGAGAGTTAGCCGAGCTCTAATACCAATTGTTAGGATCAAGAGCACTAAGAGGGGGGGGGGGGGGGGGTTTGAATTAGTGCAACGAAAAACTTTCGACGATTTAAAACTACGTTCGTACGATAAAAATGATTTCGGTATGAAAGTCGATTCAGAAATTACTTTTACTTAAGATTAAGCAAAGTGTAGTTAAAGTAAAGCTATGGAGGCAGTTGCAGTTAAGATAGAGAACAAAATATAAATGCAAACCGAGATTTAGAGTGGTTCGGTCAATCTTGACCTACATCCACTTTTGGCTTCCTTCTCCGATGAGGTCACCGACGTCCACTAGAGGCCTTCCTTCAATAGGCAAAGGCTAACCACCCTTTTACAATTTCACTCCTTTTGACGGGCTTAGGAGACAACCCTTACAGATTTTTCACTCCTCTCTTTGAATGATCAAAACTTGGAAGAAAAAAGGGAGAAGAACTTTTAGCCTTTTACAACACTTCTAAGCTCACAAAATCTCAGAATAAATGCTAAGTTTCGGTGCCCTTTCATGCATGAAAGGGTCGAGTTTATATAGGCCCCAAGAGGTTTCAAATTTGGGCTCCAAATTTGAATTCTTTTGGGTTTCCCGATGCTGGCGGTGCCACCGCCTGTCAGTGTCTGACACTCACAGTTTACTGGCAGTGCCACCGCTAGAACTCTCGGGTTCTAGGCGGTGCCAATGCCTAGACTATTTCAGCTCATTGGTTGGACTCCAAATTTGGCCCAAACTAGTCCGAACTCGGGCCCAATTGGCCCCTAACCGGGTTATATGATTAACCCTTAATCCTAACCCTAATTACATGTAAACTATGAAATTAAGACATAGTCCTAAGTAGGTTTTTAACCGGCAATGTTGAGTTCCCTTCCGG
The DNA here is from genome assembly GCA_004837865.1 of Musa balbisiana. Classification (NCBI taxonomy): domain Eukaryota; kingdom Viridiplantae; phylum Streptophyta; class Magnoliopsida; order Zingiberales; family Musaceae; genus Musa; species Musa balbisiana. The sequence continues at coordinate 33,015 of PYDT01002582.1, read as the reverse complement.
CGAGCTTTCGGTGAACTTTCGGCGAACGTCCGATGAACCCTCGGCGATGCTCCAGCGGACTTCCGACAAACTCCTAGACTTGCGACGATCCACTTGGTAATTTCTGACAAGCTTCTTTGGCAAGCTCCTAGACTTCTTGGATTTGTTCTCGTAAAACATCCGACGACCGTCCGGACTTCCGTCGAACTCTTGAACCGCCCAACGTGATCATAGTCTTGACTCCGACGCAACTTCTGTTGCATGTCTTACTTTCATCGTAATTAATCCTGCACACTTATCTCAACATATGGATTAGATAACAAATGACAATTGACTTCATCATCGTAATTAATCCTTCAAAACTTTTAATCTACTTGTGCCTTTGTGAGTGGTTTCAAGAATGTGCCAAATGTTGAAAGCCGTTTCGCAAGTAGAAACTCAATTAAATTCAGTTTTGTTTAAGGCACAAAATAGAGCATTCATCGCTCTAGCATTTAAAGAAAAAGTTTTCTTCTCCAAATAATCCCATTGATTCATTAGAGTTAGAAGACTTTTGAAATATGTTTTCAATGATATTCCATAAGTTTAAATTCATAGAAAGTAAGAAAACTCCCATTCAAATTTTCCAATAAGTGTAGTCTGTCTCATTGAACAAGAGAGGACGAATGAGAGAAAGTCCCTCTTGAAAGCCGAAAAGAGCCATTTCTCTTGGGTGTTAAACCAAAGGAGAAATCATGAGGCTCTGATACCAATTGTTAGGAAAAGAGTAGGCACTAAGAGGGGGGCTGAATTAGTACAGCAGTAAAAATTACGTCAGTTCAAAACTTCGTTGCGATTAAATTCGTTTCCAACGAAAAACCATTTCGTAAAGGTATTAACTTTGAAAGCGTACAGAAGAGCATAGTGGATGTAAAGCAAGTAAATTGGTTTGTAGTAAGGTAAATTGCATAAGAGAAATGCAAACCAGATTTTTATAGTGGTTCAGTCATCATGACTTACATCTGCTTTGTCCATTCCTCTTCCGTCGAGGCTACCAGCATCCACTATCGGTCTTCTTTCAATGGGTGAAGACTAACTACACTTTTACACCCATCTTCTCCTTTTTATAGGTTTAGGAGACAACCTTTTACAACCCTCTTTTAGAAGGTATCCCTTTCACACCTACCTGAGAACTCTCTCTAAGCTTTGGGAGAAGGGAACTCAACTTCTAAGGTTTACAACTTTATAATCACATGTTTTTTCTCAATATTTCTTTCTAATCCATGCAGGAATAGCTGGGGCATTTATAGGCCCCAAATAGATTCAAATTTGGAGCCTAAAATTCAAACCTCCAAAATTTCAGGGTACGGGTGGTACCACTGCCTACATTATGTGGTACCACCACCTGTAGTTTAACACTAGGTAGTACCATTGCCTAGTCTGGTAGTACGACCACCTAAAAGACTATGTCTGGGCAGTACCACCACCCAGACTGGCGGTACCATTGCTTGACATAGTCTCGAAGATTGTGCCATGATGGTTTTGCCTATTTGGTCATTGTTTGGGTCTTTCTCTTGGCCAACACAGCCCAAACATAGGCCCAACTATCCCTAATTGGGTTGGCCCAATTCTAATCTCAATTATGTGCTAACTATGAATTATTAGACATTTTCTAAGCTAAACAAAGTCCATAAGTCTAGGTTTCTTCTAGCGAGCTTCCGACGATTTTTCGGTGAACTTCCGACGATCTCTCGGCAATGTTCCAACAGACACCCAGCAAGCTCCTAGACTTCACGACGATCTTCTTTGCAAGTTACAATGAGCTTCTCTGGCAAGCTCTAGGACTTCTCGATCAATTCCGACAGAATATCCGACGAACATCCGAACTTCCGATGAACTCTTGAACTCCGAACGAAATCGCATACTTGACTTTGGGATTTCATTTTGCTTTATGCCTTGCTATCGTAGTTAATCTTGCATATGTAAAAATACACTTCGATCTAGACAATTAATACTAAACATGAATCATGTTGTCCAGCATGTCATTGGTCCCTCGACGCTTCGTCCGATTATTCGACGCATTGTCCTCTCTTGCGGCCTATTGCCCAGTCGGCCAGTTGACTCAACTCCGATATCCTTGGCGTAATATCGGCTCTTATTGGCCTGATGCCCGAATCCATGGCTCGAAGCCTTCTATTGATACGTCGACCGATCATTCGGCTCGACATCTAATCTTCTGACATGTTCCTTTGGCCCAATATGATTCTTTCTGCTTTAATTGTCTCATCCTGATCGAAGCATCCTACGTCACTCAAAAAACAGATTAAATCATAAACACTTATCAATTGGTTTCATCATGAAAATCAGACATTCAACAGTCCTTAGACTTGAGACACCAAGGATATCTTGTATGAATGCTCCACTATTTGATACCGGACTTATAGGTTTGGATGTCCCAGATCTAGTATAGCCGGTCATCGGGAGTGATAGTTAACCTTACGAGGGCTATTGAGTGTCGATAGAGGATCATCCACTCTCGGTGTCATAAGAGGAATATCCAATGTGTTCTTGCTTAGATAAATCCCTAGCTAGGGTCATTTGGATTGAGAAAGAAAGAGTTCTCTAGGAGAATCTGATTAGATGGATGAGGGACTATAGGTACATGATAATTGAGGACAGACAGGTCCAATGGATTGGATTCCCCTGTATCATCTAGGGACTATGGCATAGTGGCCTAGTACGTTCGCAGTCGATGAGTCAAGTGAATTATTATGGAGATAATAATTCACTAAGCCAGAAGGAGTTCTAAGAGGTATGACTCACGGCCAGCTCGATATTGGGCCTAGAAGGTCATACACATATGATAGGTATTGCGATGAGTAGAGGTTCAGATATGAGATATCCGCCGGAGCCCCTATCTTATTGGATATCCAATAAACCCCTGAATTATTGGATCCTATGAATGAGATCTAATAAAAGCCCATGATAGATTATTGGATAGAGATCCACTAATCTAAGAGACTTAGGTAATTGGATGTAGTTCCAATACACAATAGGGGAGGATCCATTAGGGTTTGACAAGGGACCTCTATAAATATGAGGGATTCAGTGGTTCATAGGCTAGAGCTTTTGCTTGCCTCTCCTATTCTCCTCCCCCTTTCCACCTCAAAGTAGGCTTGGAGTTTTGAGGAGCATCATCGTAGCCCTATTGTGTGGATCACTACTAGAGAGGAGGGCGCTTAACCTCCTTCACCCTCTCCTAGAGATCTGTAAGGATTCAAGAATATACGATCTCCCTAGGTAACACAATTTATCTTATATGCAGTTTTAAGTTTCACGGATTTTTGCGCACCAATCTTCGCATGATGACGAACAAACCTTTGAGAAATTGAGAATTTTGTTTTCTGTTCTTCCGCTACACATGTGATGTCGCCCCCTAGATTTCCTAACAATTGGCTTGCAAGACACCAATGACTAGCAATTCCTAAAGACCCATTTAGCGCCAATTACAAGATGGTCATTAGGTCTAGGAACAAGCATCCACACATTATTTTTCTTAAATTGATTTAACTCTTCATGCATTCCAAAAACTCATAAGTCATCTTTTAGAGCATTGTCAACACATTTAGGTTTAATTTGAGCCAAAAAGGCAACATGAGCACAAAAATTTTTAAATGAAGAATAAGTTTGAACACCTTTTGATGTATCTCTAATGATTAACTCCATAGGATGAGCATCTACATACTTACATTCCTTGGGTAAGGATTCTTTGGAAGTAAATGCATCCAAATTATTTGAGAGAGGAGAATTTTCATTTAAATTAAAAGTATCAAAATCAAAATTATTATCAAGATCATTTTTCTTAAATTCAAAAAACTCATTAAAAACAACATGGATAGATTCCTCGATAACCAAGGTTCTTTTATTAAAGACACAATAAGCTTTAGAAATAGAGGAATATCCGAGAAAAATATCTCCATCGGATTTTGCATCAAATTTTCCTAAGGCATCATTTTCATTTAAAATAAAACATTTACAAACAAAAACTTTAAAATAAAAAATGCTGGGTCTTTTATTGTTCTATAATTCATAAGGAGTTTTAGATAGTAGTGGTCTTACAAGAACCTTGTTTATTATTGATTCTCGGATTTTGATGATGAAATCAATTAGTAAATTATTTGATCTAATCTATGTGTTGAAAAAAATGTGCAGGATTAACTACGATAGCAATAAGGTGTAAAGCAGATGATGGGCCGGAGTTAAAGATTCAAATGATAGACCGGGAGCTCGCCGAGAGTTCATCAGGAGATCGTCGAAAGACTCGCCGAAAGCTCATCGGAAGATCGCCAAGAGTTCGTTGGGAGATCATCGAAAGCACGTCGAAAGACTCGTTGAGGGTTCGTCGGGAGTTCTCCAGAAGTGTTAGGAATGAGTCGGCACTAAGAGGGGGGGTGAATTAGTGTAGCGGTAAAATCATCGATTTCAGAAATCCTTTCATTTTGATTAAACTCGTTTCGTAAGGATAGCTTGAAAGCGTACGGAAGAGTGTAAGGCAGTTGAGCAGTGAGCAAGTAAGATGATTTGTAGTAAATGTAAATTGCTCAAAAGTAAATGCAAACTAGATTTTATAGTGGTTCGGTCGTCATGACCTACATCCACTCTATCGATTCCTCTTCCGTCGAGGCCACCGGCATCCACTATCGGTCTTCCTTCAATAGGCGAAGACCAACCACCTTTCACACCACTCTTCTCCTTTTCACAGGTTTAAGAGACAACCTTTACAAGCACTCACTCTTCTCTTAAACAGAATTCTAGACGTAGAGTAGAGGATGGAATTTCTCAAGGGATTGCAACAGTGTTTTCTCACTTTTAAATTCTCTATGCTTTTGTATGTTAACTAGGGATGAGAGAGGTATTTATTGGCCTCAAGTTGATTCAAACTTGGAGCCTAAAAACATCTCATCCTAGGTCTCTAGGGTACGGGCGGTACCACCGTCTGTGCTAGGCGGTACCACTGCCAGTGTCAGTCTGACATTGACACTGCACTAGGCGGTACCACCGTCTGTGCTAGGCGGTACCACCGCCCAGACTGGCAGTACCACCACCTGACAGTCTCTCGGAGACTATGCCATGATGGTGCCACCTCTTGGGTCATTGTTTGGGCCTTTCATTGGGCCCAACATAGTCCTTACATGGGCCCAACTGGCCCCTAATTTGGTTGGCCCAATTCCAATCCCAATTATGTGCTAACTACGAAATTTAAGATATTTTCTATGCTAAACAAGTCTGTAAGTCAAGTGTCTTCCAGCGAGCTTCCGGCGAACTTCCGACGATCTCTCGGCAATATTCCAATAGACTCCCGGCAAGCTCCTAGACTTCATGATGATCTTCTTAGTGAGTTTCGACAAGCTTCTTTGGCGAGCTCCTGGACTTCTCAATCAATTCCGACAGAACTTCCGACGAACATTCGGACTTTCGATGAACTCTCGAACTCCCAACGAAATCACGTTCTTCACTTTGGGACTTCATTTTGCTTTATGCCTTGCTATCGTAGTTAATCCTACACACATAAAACACACTTTGATCCAGACAATTATTACTAAGCATGAATCATGTTGTTCGGCATGTCATTGGTCCATTGACACTTCGTCTGATTCTTTGGTGCAACGTCCTCTCTTGTGGCCTATTGCCCAATCGGCCAGCTGATTCCACAACTCCGATTTCCTTAGCATAATATCCGCTCTTCTTGCCCCGATGCCCGAATCCAAGGCCCGAAACCTTATGTCGATAAGTTGATTGATCTTTCGGCTCGACGTCCAATCTTTTGACATATTTTTCACCGGCCCAACATGATTCTTCCTGTTTTAATTGTCTCACCCTGATCGAAGCTTCCTGTGTTACTTAAAATGCATATCAAATCATAAACACTATCAATTGGTTTCATCATCAAAATCTGAGATTCAACAGGAAGAACACCAGAAGACTCGCCAAGAAGTTCAACGGAGGATCGCCATGAGAAAAATCGACATACCGAACAAATTGCTTGCCTTAATCGTAGTTAGAATAATAATTAGAGTTAGATTTAGGAGGTAATCCCATTAAATCTATTAGGGGCCAATTGGGCTCGGAGCTCGGCTGGTTTGGGCCGGATACAAGGCCCAATCAGGATTGCTGGACCCTATCCGACAATGGCACTGCTTGGAACATACTCCCCCAGATGGTTTGGGCGATGGTACCACCCAGACTGGGCAGTGGTACCATCGGTAATTAATACTGTCAGCGGTGATACCACCCTTGTCAAGTGGTGGTACTACCAAAGCTCGGTCTCCGAGCTCTGTCAAGCGGTGGTACCGCCCAGTGTTAGACTACAGGCAGTAGTACTGCCTAGTAATGGCGGTGGTACCGCCAGGACCCTGGAAATCCGAGATTAGATATTTTTTGGCTCCAATTTTGAAACCTTTCGAGCCTATAAATACCTCACTCTTTTCTGCATTTAAGGTTAACAAAGTGCTATTATATATGTAAAAAATTATAAGTGTTTGGGGTGTGAAAAGTGTTGTAAACATGAGAAAAGTTCTCCTCCTCCCTCTCTTAGCCTTGTAACCATCCAAGAAAGAGGAGTGAGTCTTGTAAGGGTTATCTCCTAAACTCGGCAAAAGGAGAAAGAGCTATAAAATGTGATTGGCCTTCGCCTATTGAAGGAAGGCCTTTAGTGGACGTCGGTGACCTCGACGGAGGAGGAATCCGTAGTGGATGTAGGTCACATTGACCAAGCCACTCTAAATTATGGTTTACATTTCATTTTGAGCAATTCACTTTAACTACAAATCATTTCATAGCAAACTGCTTCTCCTCCTCATCTTGCTTTCACTATGCTTATGCTTTCATACGTTTCAAGTTGTTATCTTTCTGAATTGGTTTTCATCGAATATACGAAATATTTTATGAAATCGACACCTTTACCACTGCACTAATTCACCCCCCCTCTTAGTGCCGCTCTTGATCCTAACAATTGGTATTAGAGCAAGGTTCATTCTCATTTGGTTTAAAACCCATGAGGGATGACATTTGCCGGCAACCAAGAGGGTTATTCAATTACATGTCCGCCCATGTTCAATGGGACGGATTACACATATTGGAAGACTAGAATGAGAATCTTCCTAATTTCAATGGATTTCGAATTATGGAATATTATAGAAAATGGGTTTCAAAAGTCTTCTCTTCCAATGAACAATTGAAATGAGTTGGAGAAGAAGACTTTCACCCTAAACGCTAAGGTTATGAATGCCTTGTTTTGTGCTTTAGATAAAAATGAGTTCAATCGTGTGTCTGTTAGTGAATCGACTTCTGATATTTGGCACACACTTGAAGTGACTTATGAAGGCACTAGTAGAGTGAAGGAGTCAAAAATTAATCTTTTAGTGCACACTTATGAGTTGTTTCAGATGAAACTGAGTGAGACCATTGGAGACATGTACACCCGATTTACGGATGTCGTCAATGGTCTAAAAGGACTTGGTAAAAGTTTCTTAGATTTTGAACTTGTTAATAAAATCTTAAGATCCCTTCCAAAGAGTTTGGACCCTAAATTAATGACCATTCAAGATGTCAAAGATTTAAATAATTTTCCTCTCGAAGAACTAATTGGGTTACTAATGACCTATGAGATGACTTGTAAAGCACATGAAGAGCATGAGGACACCTTTCCAAAGAACAGGAAGGATATGGCACTAAGAACATAAGAAGACTACTTGAAAGAAAATTCAAGTGATGAGTACTTTGATGATGACTTGGCACTCTTGACAAGAAAGTTCAAAAAATTTATAAAAAGGAATAAATTTAAAAATGACACTAAAAATAAATTTAAACCCAAGAAAGAATAAGTTATATGCTACGAATGCAAGAAGCCGGGATATTTCAAAAGTGAATATCTTCAAGCAAAGAAGAAGCAACCAAAGAAGAAGAATGCCTTTAAAGCAACGTGGGATGACTCAAGTGCATTCGAAGAAGAGGAGCCAACCAACACCGAGCAAGTTGCTCACTACGCACTAATGGCTATTGGAGATGAGGTTACAAGTTTATTAGACATAAATTTATCTTTCGATGAGCTTTTAAGTGTTTTTATGAATTTTTTTATGAATGTAGAATCTTGAGTAAAAATTATAACTCTTTGAAAATGGAACATGCTTCCCTTGTTAGCAACTTTGATAGACTAAAAATTGAGCATGAGAATAGCTTAGCTCCCTACACAAAATGTCATTAAGTAGAAACACTTAGAAAGGAAAACTTGCTACTCAAAGAAATCTTAGAAAAGTTTGAGGTTAGTAGCAAGTCCTTAAACATGATCCTTGCCAACAAGGGTCACATTCATAGGAGAGGAGAAATCAGATTTGTGAGTAGCTCTCACCAAAATTCGACCACCTTTGTTAAAGGCCCTACCTTGCATGTATCACCTCACACTAATTGCAACTTTTGTTGCAAACTTGGACATGTTGCGTACAAATGTCCATTTAAGAAATATAGTCTATATAAATTGATTTAGGTTTCTAAGAGAACCTCAAATGACTCAATGCAACATGATAAGCCTTGTAGATCAATTTTTGAGGCACCCAAGGTCAAATGGGTACCTAAAAATCATCCATTTTGGTAGAAAAATATACCATCACAAGCTATGAGCAAAAGATAGTACCTTGATAGTGGATGCTCAAGGCATATGACCGGAGATCCATCTCAATTCTCTAAGCTCACTAGCCAAGGAAAGTTTGATGCAAAATCCGATGAAGGAATTTTTCTTAGCTATTCTTCTATTTCAAAGGCTTTTCGCATCTTTAATAAAAGAACTTTAGTTATAGAAAATCTATTCATGTTGTTTTTAATGAAGTTTCCAAAGTTAAGAAAAATCAATTTGATGATGATCTTAATTTTGATACTTTAAATTTAAATGAATCCCTTTCTCCATCTAGCAACTTGGATGCATCTTCTTCGGAACCTTCTTTACCGAAGGAATAGAAGTATGTAGATGTTCATCCTGAGGAGCTAATCATAGGAGACACATCAAAAGGGGTTCAAACTCGTTCTTCTCTTAAGAATTTTTGTGCCAACGTCGCTTTTCTCTCCCAAATTGAACATAAATACATTGACAAACCTTGAAAGATGATTCATTGGTTATTACAATGCAAGAAGAGTTAAATCAATTTGAGAGAAATGAGGTATGGAAGCTTATTCCAAGACTAAATGACCATTTAGTTATTGGTACTAAATGGGTCTTTAGAAACAAGCAAGATGAATTTAGTATCATGGTTAGAAACAATTAGAAACAAGGCTAGATTAGTGGCCAAGGGTTTCAACCAAGAAGAAGGTATCGACTACGAAGAAACCTTCACTCCTGTGGCACGATTAGAAGCCATAAAGATGCTCCTTACATATGCTAGTAGTAGTAATTTTAAGTTATTTCAAATGGATGTTAAGTACTTTTTTTAATGACTTTATTTCTAAAGAAGTTTATGTTAAACAACCTCGTGGATTTGAGAATGATAATTTCCCTAATCATGTGTTTAAATTGACTAAAGCTCCTCTATGGATTGAAACATGCCCCAAGAGCTTGGTATGAGAGACTTAGCTCCTTTCTTATTCAAAGTAATTTTTCTAAAGGCAAGGTCAATACTACATTATTTATTAAAAATTTTAAAAATAATTTTTTTATTATTTAAATTTATGTTTATGATATTATTTTCAGTTCCACGATGAATCTTTATGCGAATCATTTGCTAAAAGTATGAGTATAGAGTTTGAAATGAGCCTAATGGGAGAAACTAACCTTCTTTTTAAGCTTACAAATAAAACAACTTAGCAATGGTATTTTTCTTGGTCAAACAAAATACGCTTTAGACTTGCTAAAAATATTTAATATGGATATTAAAGGCTATCAACACTCCTATGAGTACCTCCACTAAGTTAGATGTTGACGAACGTGGAGAAAGATTTGATCAAAAAGCTTATAGGGGTATGATAGGTAGTTTACTATACCTCACCGTAACTAGACTGGACATCATGTTTAGTGTAGGACTTTGTGCTAGGTTTCAATCTAATATGAAGATATCTCATCTTAAAGCAGTTAAAAGAATTCTTAAATATCTTAAAAGAACCATTACCTAGGATTATGGTATCCAAAATCTGAGAACTTTAAACTAATTGCTTATGCTGATGCAGATTTTGCTGGATGTAGAATAGATAGAAAAAGTATATCCGGAACATGTCAATTCTTAGGACATGCACTTATCTCTTGGTCTTCTAAGAAGCAAAACACGGTTGCACTATCCACAACCGAAGCCAAATACATAGCGGCTAGTGCATATTGTGCACAAGTTGTATGGATGAAAAATACATTAAAAGATTATAAGATTCATCTTAAGAACATTCCTATAAAATGTGATAACACTAGTGCAATATGTTTAACAAAAAATCCTATTTAACACTCTAGAACTAAACACATTGACATTAGACATCACTTTATATAAGATCTTGTTAATAATCATGATGTAATCTTAGAGTTTATTGATACAAAACATCAATTAGCTGATATCTTTATAAAACCATTAAATGAAGAACAATTTGATTTTATTAGAAGGGAATTAGGGATGTTAAATTGTCCGAATGCATGAATTTGTTGTATTTCTTTTCCGGACTATCCTTCTCTTAATGTATTTCATGAATAGGGCTTTCATGAATCTATTTCATTTTTATCTTCCTTGGTATCAAGTTTACTTCATACTCTTGCTCCATCACTTAATGATTTTTTTTTATACACTTAATCATTTCATGGATTTCATACATCTCTCACGGGTTTATCTCTTGTGAATTTTTAATGAGAAATAGATTTGACTTATGAATATCTTCTTCATATGATGCTCCTCTCCTTATTCTTCTAATGAAAGATGGATTCTATAAATTCTAATGGATATCTTGATCCTTGAAAAATAAATTTTAGTACGTAATAATCACTTGCAAGAATGGGGATTTGATTTCGTATGATCCTTTTCATAAATCCCTTCTCTTTTGATTAAAGTATGTTTTAACGATAACTTATTTAGTGTTTTTAACTTCACAAATTTGGTTCTTAATGGATTTCCTCCTTACTTTCCTTCCTCTCCTTCATACAAATGTTTTGATGGAATCTATTGCTTTAATGTTGATAACTTTTGATGTTTTTGAATGTTACCATGCAACGATGCAATATCAATTGGATAGATTAGTTTGATACTTGAATTTTTTTTTACCACCCTTGCATTGTTGAATTGTTCTCCTTTTTGTTGATGACAAAGGGGGAGAAATGATACCAAAATATGGTAAATTGATGACATATTAGCATTATAAATGTATGCAATGTAGCTTATCATAAATACTTATCATAAATACTTGTATACTTTGTGGTATGCTTGAAATATAATTGGAATCGTCATATACATTGTAACACATTGCAAATGCTTGAAACATATCTTCATATGCATTGTAGACAAATGCCTTTTATGATGATAAGATGTATTGAGCTTAGCTTGCTATTTTACAATTGACATCTTGTCATGAAATGATGACGTGCTATCTTGCTAAACTTCATATTCGAAATTCGTATCAATGATGATTGTCTTGAAAATGGATGTTATGCCTTGACATCATTTTCATTGATGAATACGTGGTATCATATTTTGAGAGATAGGAATCATGATGTGCATTTTGATAAGTTTAAATAAACTTAACTTATCGGTTTAATACGTGAATTCAAGAATGTCTTTTCTCAGTATGACATATAGATAGGGGGAGTTAAGGTTAACTCCTTCACCAATTGGTTGTCATCATCAAAAAGGGGGAGATCGTTGAATCTCATATTTTGATGATGAAATCAATTGGTAAATTATATGATCTAACTTATGTGTTGAGATAAGTGTGTAGGATTAACTACGATAGCAGTAAGGTGTAAAGCAGATGATGGGTCGGAGTCAAAGATTCGGACGATAGACCGGGAGCTCGTCGAGATTTCGTCAGGAGATCACCAAAAGCTCGTCGGAAGATCATCGAGAGTTCGTCGGGAGATCGTTGGAAGCACACCGGAAGACTCGCCAAGAAGTTCACCAGAGGATCACCAAGAGAAAAATCAACATACCAGACTAATTACTTGCCTTAATTATAGTTAGAACAATAATTAGAGTTAGATTCAAGAGGTAATCCCATCAACTCTATTAGGGGCCAATTGGGCTCGGAGCTAGGCTAGTTTAGGTCGGATACAAGGCCCAATTAGGATTGTTGGACCTTGTCTGGTGGTGGCACCGCTTGGAACACAATCCCCCAGATGGTTTGGGCGATTGTACTGCCTAGTGTCAGACTACAAGTGGTAGTACCACCCAGTAATGGCGGTGGTACCGCCAAGACCCCGGAAATCTGGGATTAGACACTTTTTTACTCCAATTTTGAAGCCTTTGTGGCCTATAAATACCCCACACTTTTCTGCATGAAAGGGTAACAAAGTGCTATTATATATATGAAAAATTCTAAGTGTTTGGGGTGTGAAAAGTATTGTAAAATTGAGAAGAGTTCTCCTCTTCCCTCTCTTAGCCTTATAACCATCCAAGAAAGATGAGTGAGTCTTGTAAGGGTTGTCTCCTAAACCCAGCAAAAGGAGAAAGAGCTGTAAAAGGTGGTTGGCCTTCGCATATTGAAGGAAGGCCTTTAGTGGATGTCGGTGACCTCGACGGAGGAGGAATCCATAGTGGATGTAGGTCACATTGATCGAACCACTCTAAATTCTGGTTTGTATTTCATTTTGAGCAAATTACTTTAACTGCAAATCATTTCATAGCAAACTGCTTCTCCTCCTCATCTTGCTTTCACTACACTTACACTCTTATATGTTTGAAGTTGTTATCTTTTCGATTTGGTTTTCATCGAACGTACAAAATATTTTATGAAATCGATATCTTTACCGTTGCACTAATTCACCCCCCCCCCCCCTCTTAATGCTACTCTTGATCCTAATATTTATGACATATCATGTTGTGTTAATGACTTCAACTCAAAAGTATTTGGGTAGGCTATGTTCATTAAGCATGGTTCTTGCCATCTCTTGTAAACACCTATTTTTTCTCTCAACAACTCCATTTTATTATAGATTTCTTATAGTAGAGAAATTATGGTCATACCTATTTAAATCATAAAAATTTTAAAAATTATGATTTTTAAATTCACCACTATTATCACTATGAATAGAGGAAATCATAAAAATCTTTATTTTGAACTAGTTTGTAAAACTTTAAAAAAAATTTAAAGCAATCACTTTTATGTGCCAAGAAGAATGTCCAAGTATATCTACTATAATCATCAATAATCATAAAAGCGTATTTATTACCTCATAGACTTATAATATCAATTGATCCAAATAAATCCATATGAATTAATTGTAGTAGTCTAGAGGAACTTATTTAATTTTTAGATTTAAAGCTACTCTTTATTTGTTTACTTAGTTGGCATATATCATAAACTTTATCTTTGACAAATTTAATTCTAGATATACCTCTTATAAGTTCTTTAGTTATAATTTATGAAATTAATTTTATACTTACATGATCTAATCTCCTATGCCAAAGTCATGCATCATCATTTAAAACCGAAAAGCAAGTTTCATCATAAAAATCATCAAGATCAATAGTATACACATTATTAGTCCTTAAGGCAATTATAAATCTATTTTTGTGTGGTATCTTTATAATGCAAGAATTAGATTCAAATTTGATGTTATAAACCTTATCACACAATTGACTATTGTTTACTAAGTTATGTTTTAAACCATCTACTAATAAAACATCTTCAATCAAGAGGTTTGATTTGTTATATATATTTTCTTTGCCAATAATTTTTCCTTTGTTATCTCCAAAGGTGACATATCCTTCGTCTTGGACTAGTGAGCTTAGAGAAATGTCTTGGATCTCTGGTCATGTGCCTTGAGCATCCATTATCAAGATACCATCTTTTGCTCCTGACTTTTGATTGTAGACATATCTATAAGAAAGAGGGGTTTGCTTTAGATACCCATTTAAATTTAGGTCCCTCATTAATAGATCTACCTATTTTGACTATTTGCATTAAGTTATTTATGGTTTCTTTAGGAACCTAAACTAATTTGTGTGAGGTATATTTTTTAAATAAATATTTATAAGCATATGACCACATCTACCATAAAAATTATATTTAATTTTAGGGGTAACATGCAATGTGAGTCCTTTAACAAATATAGTCAGATTTTGTTGAGTATTACTACTCATAAAGTCGATTCCTTCTTTTCTATATACATGACCTTTGTTAGCAAGGATCATGTTTAATGATTTGTTTTCAATTTTAAATTTTTTAATGTTTGTTGTAATACCACATTTTCCTTTTTGACTAGGTCTAACTCTTTACATTTAGTATTTCCTTTTTGACTAGGTCTAACTCTTTACATTTAGTATAAGAGGTTAACATGTAATTATCATGCTCATTTTTTAACTTTTCAAATTTACTAGAGAGAGAAGCATAATCTTTTTTTAACGATTTATATTTCTTACCAAATAACTTAAAATTATCATTTAAATCATGAAATATATTAAGTAATTCATCATAATATAAATGAGTTTCGGTTGAGTCACATACCCATCTCATCTTCACTGGTTTGCTCCTTGTCTTCTGATGTACTTGATTCATTCCAAGTCGCCTTGAGTGTTTTTTTCTTCTTTTGTGCCAACACCTTCTTCTTCAATTATGGACATTCACTTTTGAAGTACCCTAGCTTCTTGCATTCATAGTAGATAATTGTATTCTTTTTTAGTTCATTTTTGTTCTTAGTGTCTTATTTTATAAGATTGGTTTTGTTCCTTTTTATGAATTTTTTAAATTTTCTCGTAAGGAGTGCTAAGTCATCATCATCACTTGAGCTTTTGCTTGAGTAGTTTTCTTTGATTTTAAGTGTCATATCCTTTCTGTTCTTTGGAAGGTCGTTCTTACATTCATCATATGTCTTGCAAGTTATTTCATAGGTCATTAATGACCTTATGAGTTCTTCAAGAGAAAAATAGTTCAAGTCTTTTGTTTCTTAAATAGTACTTACCTTTAGATCCTAATATTTTGGAAGAGATTATAAAATTTTATTAATAAGTTCAAGATTAGTAAAAGATTTACCAAGAGCTTTCAAACCATTAACAACATCCATTAAATGGGTGTACATGTCATTATGGTTTCGCTTGGCTTCATTCAAAACAATTCATAGCTATGCACTAAGAGATTAATTTTAGATTCTTTAATTCTACTTATGCCTTCATGTGTAACTTTGAGTATGTGTCAAATATCATATGCAGTTTCACATATAGAAACATGATTAAACTCATTTTTATCTAACGCACAAAATAAAGTATTCATAGCTTTATCATTTTAAAAAAATAATTTTTTCTCTAGATCATTCCATTTATTCGTTGGTCTAAGAATTTTTTAAAATCACATTCTAAAATATTCCATAAATCAAAGTCTATAGAAATAAAAAAAATCCTCATTCATGTTTTCCAATACGTATAGTCCGTCCCATTAAACATAGGAGGACGAGTGATAGAGTAACCCTCTTGATGGTCGGCAAAAGGTCATTTAATCTCTCTTAGGTGTTAAATCAATTAAGAAAACTTGAATTTGATACCAATTGTTAGGATCGTAATGACACTGGGGAGGGGGGGTGAATTAATGCTTTCGTAAAGTTACGTTTTTGAAAATTCGATCGATGAAAACTATATCGAAAGTGTGCTTGACTTTTCAAATTTATAGTGGTTTGGTCGTTGTAACCTACGTCCACTCCTGAATTCTTTTCCGTCGAGGCCACCAACATTCACTAAGAATCTTCTTTCAATGGGCGAAGTATTAGGATCAAGTCGGCACTAAGAGGGGGGGATGAATTAGTGATTATGATAAATATTTTGTCGATTCAAAAAACTTCAATGATTTTGAAAAGCTTGATTCGATGAAACCCGTATCGGAAATGATATCGAAAGTGTGTTTCATTTGAAGTAAACGTAATAAGCAAATAATTAGAAATCAATAGCAATGAAGAGTATAAACGAAATGCATACCGAATTTATAGTGGTTTGGTCGTTGTAACCTAATGTCCACTCCTGAATTCTTTTCCGTCGAGGCCACCAACATTCACTAAGAATCTTCTTTCAATGGGCGAAGTGTTAGGATCAAGTCGGCACTAAGAGGGGGGGGGTGAATTAGTGCTTATGATAAATATTTTGTCGATTCAAAAAACTTCAATGATTTTGAAAAGCTTGATTCGATGAAACCCGTATCGGAAATGATATCGAAAGTGTGTTTCATTTGAAGTAAATGTAATAAGCAATTAAAATAGAGAACAATAGTAATGAAGAGCAAAAGGAGAGTGCATACTAAATTTATAGTGGTTCGATCATCGAGACCTACATTCACTCTCAATTCCTCCTCCATTAAGGCTAACGACAACCACTAATGGTCTTCCTTCAATGGGCGAAGACCAACTACCCAACTCTTTCTACTTTTTACAAGTTTAGGAGACAACCTTTTACAAGCCTCACATTTCTCTTAGATTGATCACAAAGCTAAAGGAGGAGGAGGACGCTTAGCACTTTTTCAACACTTTTACAATCAAAATCTCAAGACTTTTATTTACACTTTTCATGCTCTTTCATGTAGGAAATAGTGGGGTATTTATAGGCCCCAATGACTTCAAAAATTAAGACAAAAAGTATCTCATCCTAGGTTTCCAAGGTACTGGCGATACCACTACAATTATTGGGTGGTATATCGCTTGCAGACTGATACTAGGTGGTATGATATCTTAAAAAAGCCTTGGAGATCGGGCTTTGGCTGTACCACTGCCTAATAGGGTGGTACCATCGCCTTACAGCATTAACTACCAGTAGTACCATCACCCAGTTTGGGCGGTATCACCGCCTAGGTCGCTTAGGAGGCTGACCCTCAAGCGATTCCACTGCCCAACCGGGCAGTGCTAAGATTGGCTGAATAAGCCATCCAACCGGCCCAATTCAACCCTATTAAGGGCCTAGTTGGCACCTAATTATGTTAGTAGGATTTCTCCCAAAACTAACTCAAATTAAAGTCCTAACTACGATAGTTAAGGCTAAAATAATTAAGATACAAGTAATTCACGTTGTTCGGCACGTCAATTGTTCAACCGAACTCTCGGTGAATTTCTGTCGAACTCCCAATGATCTTCCAACGAGCTTTTGGTGAACTCCTGGTGAACTTCCGATGAACTTACAACAAACTCCCAGTGATCTTCTGGTGAGCTTTCACTGCATCGTCCGATCCTTCGGTGTATCCCCTGATTCATCTAGCCCAATGCTCGATCATTGACTTCGGCCCAACTTTGATTCTTCTTTAATTGTTTTGTCTTTCACATGATCGTAGTTAGTCTTACATCACTTATCTCAACATATAGATTAGATCTTTAATTCACCGATTGATTTCATCATCAAAATCCGAGATTCAATAATCTTCCCCTTTTTTATGATGACAACCAATTAATGACAGAGTTAACTTAACTCCCCCTATCTATATGTTATATTGAGATAAGGCAAACTTGAATTCAAAAGAAATCATAACCTCTAAATTCAAGTGAAACAATTTCGATCATAGTGATTAAATGCAAAACATCAAAATTTCATACATGTGCATCATCATAGTTTCAAGTCATCAAAGTATAGCATGCACAATTTCATTACTTCATGCATGATAACAAATCACTTTGGGCATAACCTATATAATACTAAAGCATTCATTACTTCATGCATGAATACCAAAATTAACATTATTTTGGGCATAACATTCATGGTGCTAAAGTATTTTTTAACCATTTATCATTTCATGCATGATACCACATTCAACGTCATTTTGGCATGATTCCAAACACTCATCATTTCTCTCCCTTTGTCATCAACAAAAAGGAGAATCATTCAACAATTTATGTAAGTATTTTAAACTATTCAAGTAAGTTTTACACCAATTTATGTAAGCTAACAAATTTGTGAAATGAAAAGTTAAGAAAAAACTTTACAAGATTACTACTTTTGCTTCTTGAAATAGGGCAAGCTAGCATTTTTACTTTAGATGTGCAAGCACTTTTTTATTCTTCTTGAGATATGCAATTTTCTTTCTTCCTTTTGTTATAAAAATAAAAAGAGGAAAAAGAATAAGGAAGAATTCATTCATCACAAGAAAAATCAAGTTATAAGAACCAAATCCATGAAAGGATTTGAACCAAATCAAATCCATAAAAAATAAGTTTCATTGAATCAAGCTTCTACTATCGCAAAGAAAAGGGATTCATCATAAAAGATCAAAATGTGCATACTAAAAATTCATGGATCAAATCCTTATCTTTGTAAATAGAAGGATTCATAGGAAATGATTATCACATAAAAGATCAAGTTTGCAAAAAAAAATCCTTGAATCAAATATCTTCTTTAGTGAATTACAGGAAGAAGGAATGGAGGAAATAATCTTGATTTAAAAAGAAAACTCAAGTTATGAAAAAACGAAAAATTTGAAAAGTGTATAGAGAAATTCATGCATTAGGAAGATTTAATATGCCTAATTCTTTTCTAATAAAATCAAATTATTCCTCATTCAATGGTTTTGTAAAAATATCTACTAATTGATGCTTAGTGTCAATAAATTCTAAAGATATATCATGATTATTAATATGAACTCTAATAAAATGATGCCTAATGCCAATATGTTTAGTTCTAGAGTGTTGAATGAGATTTTTTGTTAAACATATTGTACTAACATTATCACATTTTATAGGTATATTTTTCAAGTGAATTCCATAATCTTCAAATGTGTTTTTTATCCATATAACTTGTGCATAACATGCACTTGCTGCTATATACTCAGCTTTGATTGAAGATAATATAACCGAGTTTTATTTCTTGGAAAACCAAAAGACAAGTGTATGACCTAAGAGTTGACATTTTCTGGATGTGCTTTTTCTATCTATTTAACAACTAGTAAAATCAACATCAGCATAACCAATCAATTTAAGATTTCAGTTTCTCAATACCATAATCTAGGAGTTCCTTTTAGGTATCCAAAAATCCTTTTAATAGCTTTTAAGTGAGATTGCTTGGGATTTGATTGAAATCTAGTAATAGTCCAACATTAAACATAATATCATGTCTAGTTACTATGAGGTATAATAAACTACATATCATACTCCTCATACTCCTATAAGTCTTTTGATCAAAACAATTCTTCATTAATATCCATATCTAATTTTGTAGAAATGTTCATTGGTGTATTCATAGTCTTAACACTATCCTTATTAAATTATTTTAATAGATCTAACGCATATTTAGTTTGACTAAAAAAAGTTCCATAACTAAGTTGTTTGATTTGTAACACCAAGGAAAAACTTAGTTGGCAAAAGATTCACACAAAGACTCATTTGAAGATCCGAAAATAATATCATCAACATAAATTTGTACAATAAGAAAATTATTTTAAAATATTTAACAAAAAATAAAGTATCGACCTTGTCTTTCATAAATTATTATTAATTAGAAAAGGAACTAAGTCCGCTCTTACTAAGCTCTTAGGGGCTTGTTTCACACCATAGAGAGCTTTCTTATGGCTTCAAGTCTAGCTAAAGGAGTGAAGATTTCTTATGGCTTCAAGTCTAGCTAAAGGAGTGAAGATTTCTTATGGCTTCAAGTCTAGCTAAAGGAGTGAAGATTTCTTATGGCTTCAAGTCTAGCTAAAGGAGTGAAGATTTCTTATGGCTTCAAGTCTAGCTAAAGGAGTGAAGATTTCTTATGGCTTCAAGTCTAGCTAAAGGAGTGAAGATTTCTTATGGCTTCAAGTCTAGCTAAAGGAGTGAAGATTTCTTATGGCTTCAAGTCTAGCTAAAGGAGTGAAGATTTCTTATGGCTTCAAGTCTAGCTAAAGGAGTGAAGATTTCTTATGGCTTCAAGTCTAGCTAAAGGAGTGAAGATTTCTTATGGCTTCAAGTCTAGCTAAAGGAGTGAAGATTTCTTATGGCTTCAAGTCTAGCTAAAGGAGTGAAGATTTCTTATGGCTTCAAGTCTAGCTAAAGGAGTGAAGATTTCTTATGGCTTCAAGTCTTCTTATGGCTTCAGTCTAGCTAAAGGAGTGAAAGATTTCTTTATAATCGATACCTTCTTCTTGGTTGAAACATTTAACCACTAATCTAGCCTTAATTCTAACCACAATACCAAGGTTTATCTTACTTGTTTTTAAAAACCCATTTAGTACCATTATTAAATGGTAACTAGGTCTAAGAACAAGCTTACATACCTCATTTCTCTCAAATTGATTTAATTCCTCATGCATTGCAAAGACCTATGAATCATCTTTCAGGGCTTCGTCAATGTATTTAGGTTCAATTTGAGACAAGAAGGCTGCATTAGCAAAAAAATTTTTAAATGAAGAGCGAGTTTGAACACCTTTTGATATATCTTCAATAATTAGCTCCTTAGGATGAGCATCTACATATTTTCAAACTTTAGGTAAGGATTTTGAAAGAAGATGCATCCAAGTTACTAGGGAAGGAGAGTTTTTCTTCAAATTTAAAACATTAAAATTATTTTTTCTTAAATTTGAAAAGATCATTAAAAACAACATGAATAGATTCATTTATAACTAAAGTTCTTTTATTAAAAACATGAAAAGCTTTAGACATAGAGGAATAACGAAGAAAAATCCTTCATCGAATTTTACATCAAATTTTCCTAAGGCATCTTTTTTATTTAAAACAAAATATTTACAACCAAAACTTTAAAATATAAAAGATGGGTCTTTTTTTGTTCCACAATTTATAAGAAATTTTGGAAAGTAATGGTCTTACGAGAAGTCTATTCATGACATAACATGTCGTGTTAACTACTTCCACCCAAAAATATTTGGGTAGGCTATGTTCATTAAGCATGGTTCTTGCTATTTCTTGTAAATTCCTATTTTTCTTTCAACAACTCTATTTTGTTGAGGGTTTCTTGGAGTGGAGAAGTTATGGTTATACCCATTTAAATCATAAAAGTTTTAAAATCATAGTTTTGAAATCACCACCATGATCACTTCAAATAGAGACAATCATAAAACTCTTTTCATTTTGAACTAATTTATAAAATTTTAAAAAATATTTAAAATAATCACTTTTATGTGAAGTATGTCAAAGTGTATCAACTATAATAATCATAATTACAAAGGCATATTTATTACCTCTTAAGCTTATTGTATTAATTGGTCCAAATAAATCTATATGGATCAATTGTAGTGGTTTAGAGGTGCTTATTTGATTCTTTGATTTGAAACTACCTTTTATTTATTTTCCTAGTTGGCATGCATCATAACTTTGTCTTTGACAAACTTGATGCTAGACAAACCTCTTACAAGTTTTTTAGTTATAATTTGTAAAATTAGTTTCATAGGTCAAATCTTCTA
Source organism: Musa balbisiana (assembly GCA_004837865.1). Classification (NCBI taxonomy): domain Eukaryota; kingdom Viridiplantae; phylum Streptophyta; class Magnoliopsida; order Zingiberales; family Musaceae; genus Musa; species Musa balbisiana. The sequence goes on along the minus strand of PYDT01002582.1, from coordinate 11,541 downwards.
TTCCAAAGTCATGCATCGTCATTTAAAACCGAAAAGCAAGTTTCATCACAAAACTCATCATGATCAATAGTATAGATATTGTTGGTCCTTAAGACAATTAAAGATCTATTTATGTGTGCTATTCTATAATGCAAGCATTATATTCAAATTTGATATTGTAACCTTACCACACAATTGACTAATGCTTAGCAAGTTATGTTTAAACCATCTACTAAAAAATATTTTCAATCAAAATGTTTGATTTGTTACCTATGTTTCCTTTGCCAATAATTTTCTTTTATTATTGTCTCCGAAAGTGACAAATCCTTCATCTTGGATAGTGAGCTTAGAAAAGTGTGTTAGATCTCCGGTCATGTGCTTTGAACATCCACTATCAAGGTACCATCTTTGACTCCTATCTTTTGATTGTCGACATATCTATAAGAAAAGGAGGTTCACTTTAGATACCCATTTAGCTTTGGGTTCCTCATGAAAGGTCTACCTATTTTGACTAATGTTATTAAGTTATTTAGGGTTTCTTTAGGAACCAAAACTAATTTGTGTGGACTGTACCTTTTAAGAGAACATCTAAAGGCATAATGTCCATATTTTTCACAAAAAATATATTTATCTCTAGGTGAGACATGCAATATAGATCCTTCAACGAAGATAGTTAGCTTTTATTGAGTATTACTCATAAAGCCAATTCCTTCTTTTCTATGAACATGACCCTTATTAGCAAGGATCATGTTTAGTGATTTATTACATATTTTAATATTTTTAATATTTTTAATATTTTTAATATTTTTAATATTTTTAATATTTTTAATATTTTTAATATTTTTAATATTTTTAATATTTTTAATATTTTTAATATTTTTAATATTTTTAATATTTTTAATATTTTTAATATTTTTAATATTTTTAATATTTTTAATATTTTTAATATTTTTAATATTTTTAATATTTTTAATATTTTTAATATTTTTAATATTTTTAATATTTTTAATATTTTTAATATTTTTAATATTTTTAATATTTTTAATATTTTTAATATTTTTAATATTTTTAATATTTTTAATATTTTTAATATTTTTAATATTTTTAATATTTTTAATATTTTTAATATTTTTAATATTTTTAATATTTTTAATATTTTTAATATTTTTAATATTTTTAATATTTTTAATATTTTTAATATTTTTAATATTTTTAATATTTTTAATATTTTTAATATTTTTAATATTTTTAATATTTTTAATATTTTTAATATTTTTAATATTTTTAATATTTTTAATATTTTTAATATTTTTAATATTTTTAATATTTTTAATATTTTTAATATTTTTAATATTTTTAATATTTTTAATATTTTTAATATTTTTAATATTTTTAATATTTTTAATATTTTTAATATTTTTAATATTTTTAATATTTTTAATATTTTTAATATTTTTAATATTTTTAATATTTTTAATATTTTTAATATTTTTAATATTTTTAATATTTTTAATATTTTTAATATTTTTAATATTTTTAATATTTTTAATATTTTTAATATTTTTAATATTTTTAATATTTTTAATATTTTTAATATTTTTTGTTATAAGACATTTTCCTTTTTAAGTGAATCTATCTCATTACATTTAGTGTAAGTATCATGCTCATTTTTTAATCTATCAAATTCACTAACAAGAGAAGTATGCTCCTTTTTTAACAACTTATATTTTTTACCAACTTACATTCATCATATAGATCATTGAAAGCAATAAGTAAATCATCTAACATTGGAATGGAAAAACAATAATCAATTATGATTTTGTTGATGGCGTAGTTGTCCATACATATTTTTCAAGAACCATCCTTCTTATGCACCAACAAGGTTGGAATTGCAAAAGAGCTCATGTTCTCATGAATCAACCCATTTTTCACCAACTCTTCCACTTGCCTTAAAGTTCTTCATGCTCCTTGGGACTCATTATATAGACTGCTTTATTAGGTAGGATAGCCCCCAATAGGTGGAAAATTATGTCGAATCTCTTTCGGTATAATATCTTGAAACTTCTCTAGGATTGGTTTCATAATTGCTAGTGGCTCATTATGTTGTTCATTCTCCTCTACTACTAAAGCCAAAACATCACTAACCCTTTCTAATTCACCATTGCATTTACCATAGAACATAAAAGCTCCAACTTTTTTCTTTGGTGGACTAATTTCAAAAGATTATAATGAAGCTAAAATAATCTTCTTTTTATTCACCTTAAAAGAATAAGTATATTTGTTGCTATTATACATTACCCTCCTATTATAATACCAAGGTCTACCCAACAATAAATGACAAGCATCCATAAAAGCAACATCACACCATATTTTATCTTTCTAATACTTGTCAATAGAAAAAATGAAACTAAACATCTTTTAATTACCTTGATATCATTCCCTTTTTGAAGCTAGCATAATTGGTAAGGATGTAGATGAGGGATTGTGTCCAACTTTAACTTCTGCACCATCTCCAAAGATACAAAATTCTCAAAGTTGCCACTATCAATGATCACCAAGCAAAATAATAATAATTCTATTTGGACAATTTGAACCAATATGTCTAAAACCATGACATTTGAAGCATTTTCGACCACTTGGTGTTAAAGAATTAAGTGTTTATTTGCTGCCAGCAGATCCTTCTCCCTTATCTTGCACCTTTGATACCACCTTGCTTTGGAATAAGCTTGGATTTTTCTCTTCTTGTATAGCTTTCTTTTGACTCTTACCAAGAACTCTTTTCAAACTTCTATTACTTCTTAACTTTTAAAGCCAACTAGCTTACATCATTCAAAAACCAATATAGTTGGAGTTAAGCCACTTTAGTAATATCATATTTTAGACCTCCTAAGTATCTTGCAATGATTTGCTCCTCTAGTTTCATAAACTCTCTTTTTAATATGTGTACTCCTCTACACTAAGTTCTTTTTGCTTAAAATCATGAATTTTGAGAAAAATCTCTTGCCTATAGTTGTCTAGCAAATATTTCCTCTTCAACTTCCTTTTCATTTTCTCCTATGTCACGATCTTACTCTTCCCCTTACATTCTCTTTTCTTCTTCAGGTTTTCCCATAAGAAAGATGCATTCCTTCTGAGTTTGAGTACTACAAGCTTTACCTTATTTTGTTTTGATGGTTCATAAAAATCGAATATTTTTTCACTGTACTAAGTCAATCAATAAAGTCATTAACATTGATTTTATCTTCAAAGTCATCAATTTTGAATTGTATTTGTTCTACCACTTGTCTTGGTCTCTATACCTTTCTCGAAATCTTCCCAACTCCCTTGGGTGAAGAGGTGTATTATCATCAAAACCAAACTCTTAAGCATCATTTTCATGCTGTTTATTTCTTCTCTAAAGTTCTTTAATGATTTTTTTTTTCCTTGTAGACTATATAGCAATCTTTATAGCTGCAACCTCAAGGAGTCAACATCATCTTCATGGCCATTACCTTCACCAATTATATATATTTCATTCCACCTTCTTATGATCTCTAGCCCTTAAGCTCTAATACCGGGATAATGAGAAATGAAATTTGAAAGGTTAATAATTAAATTTGCTAGAATATTTCTTTGGGTTGAAAAGAAGCAACTTAAGATAATACTTTCATAAAATCAATAAATAACTCACTATTCAAGGAAATGTCTAAGAGATATAGAGACAAAACCAACCATTCTATGGTAAACCAAAGAGATACAAAGTTAAGAGAGAACTTAAAGAGTTTCTACAATTACAATCTTCTAAACTCCTCCCTAACTCTAAAACATCAAAATAAATACTAATGCATGAAACAACCCTTCATGCATAGGAAACTATGAAATTTATTGCTTTGTAATTGATAACTAACCCCTTTAATACAATCCTCAGTTATGAAGATAAGTTGAATTAACTCTCCTTTTGAAACAACTTAAACTTTTTGCCTACCAGAACACATATTAATGAAATAACTTTAACTTCCTTTAGAAAAAAATGCTCATGAGCTGTCATATTTAAGAAGTTTAGATTAAAGACTATAAGACAAACATTATGGGTTGTAGAGAATACCATAGAATTATTAAGATTTATACGAGTTGATTGTAGCAAATTAAAACACTCCCGTGTCAAATCCTAAAAAAAAGATTCTAAAATAGGACAATCACTAAGAAATTTGTAGATGATAAAACCTAGCCCTCTACATTCATCTTCCAAAGTGAAAAAACCATAGATGTTGATTTCTACAAGAAGAGAAGTAAATTCCTCCCATTTTAGAAGAAATTTCTTGTCCATCATTTTAAATTTGTTGTACTCCTACGAAGGTATGATTTAAAAAAATATCAAAATCTTAAAATCCAATGAGAGAATGATATTCACTTTCAAAATTGAAACTCATATAATTATCTCTTAATACTTTTTCAAACTAATTGAAGATCATTAATAGATGTTGATTTCTACAAGAAGAGAAGTAAATTCCTCCCATTTTAGAAGAAATTTCTTGTCCATCATTTTAAATTTGTTGTACTCCTACGAAGGTATGATTTAAAAAAATATCAAAATCTTAAAATCCAATGAGAGAATGATATTCACTTTCAAAATTGAAACTCATATAATTATCTCTTAATACTTTTTCAAACTAATTGAAGATCATTAATAGATGTTGATTTCTACAAGAAGAGAAGTAAATTCCTCCCATTTTAGAAGAAATTTCTTGTCCATCATTTTAAATTTGTTGTACTCCTACGAAGGTATGATTTAAAAAAATATCAAAATCTTAAAATCCAATGAGAGAATGATATTCACTTTCAAAATTGAAACTCATATAATTATCTCTTAATACTTTTTCAAACTAATTGAAGATCATTAATAGATGTTGATTTCTACAAGAAGAGAAGTAAATTCATCCCATTTTCATTTTAAATTTGTTGTACTCCTACGAAGGTATGATTTAAAAAAATATCAAAATCTTAAAATCCAATGAGAGAATGATATTCACTTTCAAAATTGAAACTCATATAATTATCTCTTAATACTTTTTCAAACTAATTGAAGATCATTAATAGATGTTGATTTCTACAAGAAGAGAAGTAAATTCCTCCCATTTTAGAAGAAATTTCTTGTCCATCATTTTAAATTTGTTGTACTCCTACGAAGGTATGATTTAAAAAAATATCAAAATCTTAAAATCCAATGAGAGAATGATATTCACTTTCAAAATTGAAACTCATATAATTATCTCTTAATACTTTTTCAAACTAATTGAAGATCATTAATAGATGTTGATTTCTACAAGAAGAGAAGTAAATTCCTCCCATTTTAGAAGAAATTTCTTGTCCATCATTTTAAATTTGTTGTACTCCTACGAAGGTATGATTTAAAAAAATATCAAAATCTTAAAATCCAATGAGAGAATGATATTCACTTTCAAAATTGAAACTCATATAATTATCTCTTAATACTTTTTCAAACTAATTGAAGATCATTAATAGATGTTGATTTCTACAAGAAGAGAAGTAAATTCATCCCATTTTCATTTTAAATCAAGGTAATTCTGAATCAAATCATTAAGTTTTAACATGCAATTAGGTTAATGTTTATGTTTCTTCTTGGATGCTTGGACTAAATTTCAATTAGACTAATCTAGCTAGTTAGTTATGTTAAAATTTGTATTTATTCTTGCATGGTTAGCTTAAATTTTAAAGCTTAGACATATTTTGGAGCTTAATGTGATCTTTAGATTTTGGATGATCTATGCTAGATCCATTAGGATCGAGCCTAGGTCCATTCTAGATCCAAATGGTTTTAGCTTAGATTTATTCTAGCATTTTTTAAGGCTAATTCCAATATCCGATACATAATGGTATACTGGTACACTTATACAGACCAGTACCATACCTCTCCATGCTAGGATCAATACAAGAGATTAATAACTATAACTTAATTTGTACTCCACTAGTCTATCTCTTAGACCTTTCCTCTATCTTCATAAGCAGCTAAACCTCTCAAAGTTGGCACTATTTGCTTGAATGATTTTACTTCATTTTATTCTAAATTTTCTCATATTTTTCTTTCCTTAATAGAGTCAAACCCTGAATAGCAGAATAATTAATTATCCATATCCAGAAATTGAGATGTAAATTATTCTTCTTTTCTTTTGCATAACAACCTACTAGCAAAATTATATTTTGCTTGCAAATATTGATGACAATCTCTTAAAAAGACACGTCCATCAATCTCTTAGCACAACACAAGGAACAACCTGTCTATTACTATATATTTTGCATAATTTTTCTTATTAGATTTACATTTGCTTGGCAATATAGATGAACATGTCCCAGGAGATCTAATTCATCAAGCAATTAGCATAACCCAAAAGACTAAAAAGTTTTAGAAACTGATAATTAGACAAAGAGAGAATAAGATATATGTATGACATTCAATATAAGACTATAAAAGTAGAGCTCCTATAATCTACAAGCCATTTTTTTTGCATAAGAGGATAAAAGTGAAAATAAGAAAGATCAAATTGAAACAACAATAAAAGATATAAAGGATTAAACTATAATATGCATAAACATAAATGTAAATAGCATACAAAAATAAATAACTTTAATTAAGTAAAAAACTATCAATAAAAGTCATAGCGATTGTATATCATCAATGTTATACTCTCTTCTATATTACTATATATTTTGCATAATTTTTCTTATTAGATTTACATTTGCTTGGCAATATAGATGAACATGTCCCAGGAGATCTAATCCATCAAGCAATTAGCATAACCCAAAAGACTAAAAAGTTTTAGAAACTGATAATTAGACAAAGAGAGAATAAGATATATGTATGACATTCAATGTAAGACTATAAAAGTAGAGCTCCTATAATCTACAAGCCATTTTTTTTGCATAAGAGGATAAAAGTGAAAATAAGAAAGATCAAATTGAAACAAAACAAAATTTGTTTGAAAATAATTTTACTTAATTGGATTCTGAAAATTTTGAGAAGCATTTTATACATGGCCATGAATTTTAAAACAAGCCAATAAATCCAATAAGCATAATATTACATTAAGTCCAACTATCAATAAAAGTCATAGCGATTGTATATCATCAATGTTATACTCTCTTCTATATTACTATATATTTTGCATAATTTTTCTTATTAGATTTACATTTGCTTGGCAATATAGATGAACATGTCCCAGGAGATCTAATCCATCAAGCAATTAGCATAACCCAAAAGACTAAAAAGTTTTAGAAACTGATAATTAGACAAAGAGAGAATAAGATATATGTATGACATTCAATGTAAGACTATAAAAGTAGAGCTCCTATAATCTACAAGCCATTTTTTTTGCATAAGAGGATAAAAGTGAAAATAAGAAAGATCAAATTGAAACAACAATAAAAGATATAAAGGATTAAACTATCATAGATTACTCCGTCAATCACCTCAATTGTATATTGTTGAGGTAGCATCCCCACCTGATACTTTATCTCACAATGTAGTGTTTTGGGTGTACTCTTTATATCCCTTCAAAACTCTTTTATTGCCTATATTTGTACCAATGAGCAAAGAAAAAGAACTATTGCTACGATGAAAATCTAGATTCTATCTCTAAAATCTTGAAATAATTGATTCAAAGAGATCAAATTGCATAAAGGATTCAAAAAAGAACCCTGAAACTCAGTTTATAGCTCCTCAAACTTGAAGAATTTATATTTGAGAAGGCTGTCTATGATGCAGTAGAAAGATAGACAAATGATCTACATAATTATCAAAACAATAGTCCTTTTCAGGATTTGTTTGTAAGATCATGAATTTCGTTGTTAGTTAAAAGAGAAAATCGGGTTAATTTTGTAAACAGGTCTCAACATAATGAACATTATTGTTTTGTTTCTTTCCTGTTCATCATTTTTCCATTAAATTATGAGCATAATGCTTCATAGCCAAAACCAAATCTTTTCTTACACAGTCATGCACCTAATAAGTTGATACCTGGGATAACTAACGAGTAGAAGTCTTCATGATGCTTTTGGACCTCAGTTAATTTACCTAATCATATTAGTAAATAAACAGTATTTTCCTAACTTAATTCATGAAAACAATAAGGGATTAGATCTTGGAGTACTAAAAAAAGGCACTAATGGCCTTGGAATACTAAAAAAAGGCACTAATGGCCTTGGGACTTCTGCAAGAAATGAGAAACTAAAAAAAAAAAAAAAAAAAAAAAAAAATTAAATCAAAATAAATAAAACAAAATTTGTTTGAAAATAATTTTACTTAATTGGATTCTGAAAATTTTGAGAAGCATTTTATACATGGCCATGAATTTTAAAACAAGCCAATAAATCCAATAAGCATAATATTACATTAAGTCCAACTATCAATAAAAGTCATAGCGATTGTATATCATCAATGTTATACTCTCTTCTATATACTATAATGTTATTAGTCTTTCCAAATATAATCCATGATGACCCCTGTAATTTATCTTGTCAAGACAATCTTGTTATTACATTTAACTATAATATGCATAAACATAAATGTAAATAGCATACAAAAATAAATAACTTTAATTAAGTAAAAAAAATATCAATAATAGCATTCACCTAAACATGCATCATTATATCTTTTATGGTTTGCTCACAAGCCTCGTTCTAAGAATATGTTCTTTAAATATCTTAGACTGAAAAGCTTTAGTAATTGGATCAGCAATCATCATGGTGGTGCTTAGGTTTTTCATTAACACTTGTTGTTTTTGGACTCTTTCTCTAACCACTAAGTATTTTATCTCGATATGTTTGGAACCACTAGAGTACTTGTTATTCTTATAGAAGAAAACTACTACGGTGTTATAACAAAATATCTTCAACAGATTGGAAATTGAGTCGACTACGTCAAGTCCTGAGATGAAATTTGTAACCATGAAACTCGATTTGTGATCTCAAATCATGCTGCAAATTCAACTTTCATTGTTGATGATGCACTAAGCAATTCCTTTGCACTTTTCCAAAAAATTGCCCCTCTAGCTAATATGAACATAAATCTTGAAATGGACTTCCTACTGTTGAGGCAATTTGCAAAATCAGCATCTAAATATCCCATCACTTTAAGCTAATTTGATATCCTATATGTGAGCATATAGTCTTTCATCCTCTATAGATATATCATTACTTTCTTTGCAGCATTCTAATATTCCATTCCTGGGTTGCTTTTATATCTATCCAACATTGCAATTGCAAAACTGATATCTGGTCTTGTATAAGCTTGAGTATATAATAAACTTCCAACTACATATGCATAAAGAATATCCTTTATTTGATTCCTTTCTAAGTCATTTTTTGGACATTGATTTTGACTAAAATTTTCACCTCTGGCAATAAATATATCATTGGCTAAATAAGGCTATATATTAAATCTCTTCAAGATTAGGTCAATATACCATTTTGAGATAATCCTAACAACCCTTGATATTTATCCTTAAGTATCTTAATACCAATAACACACTCTGCCTTATTCATATCAACCATCTTAAAATTCTTGTTAAGAAACATCTTGGTTTCGTGTAATAAACCAAGATCACTATTAATAAGCAAAATATCATCCACATATAAGATCAATATAATGAACTTGCTCCCACTAATCTTTAGGTATATGCACTGATCAACAGTGTTGTTCTTAAATCCGAAGAAAGTAATGGTATTATGAAACTTTATATATCATTGTCTGGAAGCTTGTTTAAGATCATAAATAGATTTCCTAAGTTTGCAAATCCAACTTTCCTTTCCCTTTTTTGTGAATCCTTGAAGTTGTTCTATATAGATTTCCTCAACTAAATCCTTATTCAAAAATATTATTTTCACATCCATTTGATATAACTTAAGATCATAATAAACTATTAATACTATAACGATCATCAACGAGCCCTTTTTAGAAAGTGGTGAAAAGGTCTTATTATAGTTAATGCCTTCTTTCTGAGAAAAACTTTTGACTACAAGTTTGGCTTTATATCATTCGATATTGCCCGTTGAATTACATTTTCCTTAAAGACCCATTTACAATAGACTCTTTTACAATTATTGGGCAATTTAACAAGTTCCCAAACACTATTCTAATCCATCAATTTTAACTCTTATTTATTACATCATACCATTTTTTAGAATCACTACTTTTCATGGCTTGTAAAAACAATAAGGGGTCCCTTTTCATCCCTATATTATAATCTGATTCTTGTAGATATACCACATAATCATCAAAAATGACATGTCTCATTTTCCTTTGAGATCTTCTCAAAACTATCAGTTGTGATTGTTCTACAAGATCATTAGCAACAACATCAATATCACATGAGAGTTTATTAATGTTATTTTGTTATTCACCCTCACCAATTCTCTCAGTGATTTAAGGAACAACAATATCTTTAATAGGAGATAATAAAGGGGAATTAACCTATATCTTCTCTATATCAAAATTGATTCTTCGAGATTTTTCACTCTCACTGATTTTGCCATTTTCTAGGAATCTTGCATTATTAGATTCTACTATCCTTGTACTATGATTAGAACAATAAAATTTATATCCTTGAATTTTTTTATATAATAAATAAAATATTCAAAAATAATTCTTAGATCTAATTTCTTTCATGTGGATTGAAGACTTTTATCTCAATAGGATACCCCCAAATATGTAAATGTCTCTGATTGGGTTTTTACCAATCTATAACTCAAATGAGTTGATGGAACCAACTTACTAAGAACTCTATTCAAGATATACATAGTTGTTCTAAGAGCTTCACCCCATATTGACTCTAGTATAGAGGAATAGCTCATCATACTTCTAATCATATTCATAAGAGTACGGATTCACCTTTCAACAACGCCATTCTATCGTGACACACCTAGTAAAGCATACTGAGCATAAAAACCTCGTTTTTCGAATAATCAAGCAAAAAGATCAACATTTTAACCAGATTCATCATATCTATCATAAAATTCACCACTCTTATTAGATCTGACAATTTTAACTTTTCTATCGAGTTATCCTCATCCTCATTATGTACACTTTAAAAGTGTCAACGACTTGAGAGTTCTAATATATCAGATACACATAGTCATATCTGAACAGGTCATCTATAAATATGATGAAATAGCTTTCTCCATTGAAATAAGGAATGTGAAGTAGTCCGAAGATATCAATATAAATAATCTCAAAGATTTCTTTACTTATTATGGTATTTTTCTTTATATACTTAGTTTGCTTTCCCTTAATGCAATATATGTAAATGTCAAAATTAGTTAAGTCTAAATCTTTCAAAATATTATCCTTCACTAATCTTTTAATTCTTTCCTTGGAGATATGCCCAAATCGTCTATGCCACAATATAAAAGATCTTTCATTATTGAAATTACATTTAATCTAATATTTAATTATAGGATCAATAATGTCTTTGCAAACTAAATATTCAAATTAATTATATACAAACTATCGTACAAAATTCTAAATCCAACTTTTATTGAATCATAAAATATATTGAGTTTACCATTACC